>JAVCKW010055519.1:0-14569 GCA_034780715.1 Peltospira delicata | reverse complement strand
CCTATGTGGCGGCAGCGGGTTTCCATTCTGACTATCAATATGGTCCTTAACCATATGTCTGATGCCATATAACCATATAACGCAAGTAATAAAATGTGTTGAGTGCATCGTTAAATAAAATACTTCTATTCTATTCTATTCTTGTGTGTGCAGTCGCTGATGTTCCAGTACGCGGCCAGCGACTCTGAGCTGGTGGACGACCTGGGTCACGGCAAGCTGAGTCCGCGCACCAGCATCTCGGCCGCTGAGGACGACTCCCCGTCCGGCACCAGCACACCGCGCCGCCGCTTCAGCAAGTTCAACATAGGTAATAGCAGAAAACACTTACACTAGTCTTCAGAAAACACTTATATATAGCAGTGTTAGGTAACACCAGAAAACACTTACATACACCTGTAATAGGTAACACCAGAAAACACTTACATGTAGCAGTGTTAAACACTGGTAATACACGATCCATTATACATAGGAAAATCACAATACTGTTAATATTGATGTCTCTATTAATGCCTTTATATATTAGAATATAAAATAACATTATAAACACTGATATTACAAGCATTTAGACTCATTGTAGTTTCATCCTGAAAACTGACTGTTTATTAAATACTAATTTAATATATGAAAATGTGGATGAATCTTGTCACATCATATCATATAGCTTCCATTTATCAGTTAGAATGTTGTATTTACATCAAGAACTTTATTAGTTATCCCATTTTTGTACATAAATTTTGTTTTTCAATACAGTTCATTTAAGAATTTATTTCTGTAATTATAAAATGGATTTTGTCAGTCAAAAAGATTACTAGAAATTTAAATTTTATCAGGTTGGAAACGGGGAACCCGATCAGATCATGAAGACGATGGCCCAAATGAGCCACCCCCACTTGACCGGCGTGAGAGTAAGAGTGAAATGCACGTGCATCAGCGCAAGGGCAGGATGTCTTTCAAGGCTGCCAGTCACGCGACCTTGACCTTCCTCAGTGCGAGGAAGAGGTGTGAGGACGGCACAAAGACAATGGGCAAACGAATATCGAGACGTGACAGTGTGGATGGTAAAGTTACTAGTTTCATTACATAGGGCATGCATTAATCAAGGTTTATTTGTTTATCAGAAAAGAAAACAGAAATATTTAGTGATGCCAAAGTAAAAAGTAAATCTCAGATATTAGGTGTAAAATCAAAGCAAATGTAAAATCCACTAATTCAGGGTTCAGTGTTAACTGTTTTTATAACTAGATCACAGGACCAGTATATCTTAGAATTTACTATTTATAAATTATTAACATGACCAGTTGGACTAGACTGAACCCACTTTTTACTAGGAAATGTAGTTCGGACGTGCCTTAATGTTGAATCCTGTAATTATACAGTCATGTTAAAAAATTACAATTTGCTATAATTCAATACAGCCATGTACCCAAAAATCTGGTAGCATTTTGTAGTATATTTGACTCAAAAAAGAAAATTCTATTGTGACACTATTGTATCTTATAACAGACATTCGATGCCCCAAAACAGGAATGACTCGTGACGTCGTTATCCCCTTGATTCGTGAAAAGAAACTGGTTGACAAATTCCTCATCAAGTCTGGAATGCTGAGATTTTCATTCTTGCTGGAGTGTTGTCACCCCGGGTCTTTTCCTGACCCCCACCTTGTGGCAGCCATGATGGATTTGGTAAGTACTCACTTGATTTTGCATTTATATTTGAAAGTTTGATCAAAATAAGTAAAAATAATTTGAAATAGAGTGAATTAATTAATTTTGTTTCCTGAGAATCTTGACTTAGCGATTGTTTCCAAAGAAAAGCATGAAATAATTATCGATATTTAAAATATTCAAAGTCTTATTCAACTTACCATGCTAGCACAACAAATATACTATTCTTCCTGAGTCTAACTAAATTGCTGCAGAAATTTTTCCAAGTAAATAGACTTACTCAGTATTACGAAACATTTACTGAAACATATTTTATGGATCTAGTTTCTATTGAATTTCTACCACAGTTCATCTAATTCTTCCGCTGTTTAACCCATTGGGCTATGTCTCTTTCCAGCCAGTGCTCCACAACTGTTGTACCAAAGGCTGTGGTATGTGCTATCCTGTCTATGGGATGGTGTATATAAAAGATCCCTTTCTGCTTATCGGAAGGAGTAGCCTATGTGGCGGCAGCGGGTTTACGTTCTGACTATCAATATGGTCCTTAACCATGTGCCTGACGCCATATAGCCGTAAATAAAATGTGTTGAGTGCGTCGTTAAATAAAATACTTCTATTCTATTCTATTCTATTCCACTGTTTGATTTCAGGAGGCCCCTGTGGCTGCGAGAGCCTCCTTGTTGCTAGAATGTGCCCAGTTCATCCACCGCTGTAACCGTGGAGACTGGCCCAACTGGATGAAGCTGAACCTGCCGAGTTTCCGATACACTGTGTCGGCGCTCCAGAACCGGGGCCAGCCGTCGGGCTACCGCCGCAACCTGCTTCTACAGCGAGCAGCGGGCAGACTCTTCTACTCCTGGGCCGAGGTGAGTCTTTGCTGACTCCTTGATAGCCTAGTGGTGATAGTGTTATAGTGGTGACAGTGCCCATTTAACACATGGGTCGTCTGAGATCAACCCCTGTCAGGTAGCCACTAGAGATTTCTTCTAAAAAAAACTGTTTCTGACACTGATACAACTTTTAAAAATGAGTGCATCACTGAATAGATTAAAAAAATTGTTAGTCTTTGCTTTAGAGAGATTGCATTAACCATAATCATTGAGATCATTGTTGTTTCTGCCTGTCCTGTTAATTGAAATATCGACATTATATTATTTTGTCATATTAAAAAGCATTCTTTTTGTTAACAATCTGTATGTTTTTCATTGAGACAATATATGAGATGATCACTAAAATATCTCAAATATTAAATATTTGCTCACAAAATTGTATCTGAATAAAGTACTGTTTCATAAGTTTCTGTATTGCCAAAATTATAAATGAGATATTTTTTTTTGTGTAGAATCTTGGCAACCAGATGGAGTATATTTTGGCCAAGGAGCACACAGACCGACTTGACATCATCAACGACATCAAGGATGAAGCTAAGAGGAAGGAACTCCGCACCGAGGATGAGGAAGAAGACTTTCTGGATGAAGGTATAAATTGAAGTCTGTTACTGGTCATACCAGAGGCTGTGCTTGCGTGCAAGTGTTTCTCAACCTTCGATGGATATAGACACTTAAATGTGTTTCCCAGTTCCCAATTCTAAATCATCAGTAGGTTAGGTGATACAGGAATAAAAACAAAACAAATAATAATACAGAAAGCTTTTAGAAAGTTGCTTAACAAGAAGGTGGTTGTAGTGGAGAGGAATGAAGAGAAGAATAGAGTTAAACATATTTTAAATTGTTGTCTGGCATTTCCTTTATATGAACTGTTATACATCTCCTCTAGTAAATGATCAAAAACTTTAGAAATAGGAGACAAAAAGAATTGAGATTGCTAGCATTTAAAACTATATAAAAAATCCCTATTTAATAAGACTCAGTAATGCAATTTCAAATATTTCAACCCTTAAGTTTTCAACAGAATTTGTTCCTGAAATATTACATATAACTTGCAATGTAATATAATTTTAGAAATAGGAGTCAAAAAGAACTGAGATTGCTACCGTTTATAACTATATGAAAAGTCCACTATTTAATAAGACTCAGTAATGCAATTTCAAACATTTCATCCCATAGGTCTTCAACAGAATTTTTTCAAGAAATATTACAAATGATTTGAAATATTTCAACCCATAGGTCTTCAATATAATTTGTTTGAGAATTATTACAAATAATTTGAAATATTTCAACCCATAGGTCTTCAACAGAATAATTTTCAAGAAATATTACAAATAACTTGCAATGTAATATAAAGCTATTAATTTCCACGTTCAGCGTCGGTGAACCACAGCGGGACGGAGTGCCCGTATGCGCTGAAGATGCTGGCGTGCCTGGTGCTGCTGGAGATCACGACGTTTCTGCGGGAGACGTTCCAGTACCTGCCCAAGTCGCGCGGGCCCAAGCGCGAACACCTGTGGGAGAAGACGATGACGTCGCGTCGCTTCAGCAGCATCGTCAGCAGCCCCGGCCACTCCGACAAGAGCTCCGAGAGCAACGTCGCAGAACTGCAGCAAAGTATGTGTCTTGACAGGCTCTGTCCATGGCTCTGTCCATGGCAGTGTGTATTAAATAAAAAGTTATTTAATGGGGCAGAACAATGATATATGTATTTTTTTATTTAATGAAGCATGCAGTACATTAAAATATCCGCTACAAAAAATATTTCAGTTTGAAAAACTACTAATGGTTCACCGATGGATTGATCTCTGATTGACAGTTTGTCACCACTAAGGTATTGAAGAGCTCTAGGATGAGACAGTGCAGTTTCTAAATAGATTCTATACTATGATATTCTGTTTACAAATGTATAGACTTGCAAATTAGAAAGAATGCAGAACATATTATATCTGTATTCTTTAACTTCATTTTTAATTGTCCAACTTTTACAATATTAATTACATCTTAGGTAGCATATAACCGTAATAAACTTTCAATGATTTCAATTTAAAACAGATTGTATAATGTTATTCAATTAAATAAAATTTATCTCTATTCAAGCCATATATAAGATAACCATATATTTAGTAATCTTGAAGCCTTTATTGAAATTATTCCTATACTTATTTACTGTTAAATATTGTTTCAGTTGGGAGTCCTGGAGATAGGAAGATAAGTTTTGCCGTGCTCACTGAGCGATCAGACTCCATCCACAGCAGCACCACCTCAATTTCTGTTCTTGACCCAGGACCAATGGATGAGAAAAAAGACAGAGGTATGTCACCAGATTTTGTTATCTTACTATTAATTTAGAACAGTTTCTCTAGAATACACCTTAGATTATGATTAAAAATAGCACAAATATACTGAAATGCACATTTTAACTTATTTTTTTCTAATTTCATATGGTTCAAGTGTATTACACTATGCATCTTGGATCTTTGAACAGCCTATCTAGCACTCGAGTTAGTAATGACAGAAAGAGCTGCGTTACCATTTATATCTCTATTTATCCTTTGAATAATTGCTCTGTTAGAGCTGGTACAGAGATGTGATTCCACTATTTTCCAGACTTAGGTCTGATGACTTAACCAGTGAGGCTGTGAACTTACTGATAACAATCAACTTTGCAGTTGTTATTGTTATTGAATGTATTTATGATTATTCAAATTTTGTAAACACACTTAGTGTTACAATAATGATAAATGCTGTGACTGATCACTGTCATTAAAGATAATTTTACCGTATAGGTATGCTATGATAGCTTTGAAAATATTGTGCTGGGATAAGCTATGTAACGTATGTGGCAAATTTAGCAAGTATTGAGTAATGTTTTCGTACAAATTGAAGTTTAAGAGATAAAGTATTTTTCTCACTGCAGGTCGTAGATTGGCACAAGGGAGACAGAAGCTGTTACGACATTTCCGACGAGGGTCAGGCCAGCACAACTCGAGTTTCCGACACAACCGCAGCTTTAAGCTGAAGAGACCGGAGGGAGGTGGAGGAAGTGAGTGTGGCCAACAATTTCACTTAAACAAATTTACTTTCTGAATTCATCAGTGTTGAAGCTAAATGGCATTCATTCTATCTTGGTATAAAACTCCATGATATTTGCTGCATAACTCATTTTCCTTATCTCAGAATTCATCTTGCATCTCTTGGGTTTTACAGCACTTACATGACTTCATATCTCTAAATAGAAATTATATATGGAACGTAGGTTCATTTGAAATGGCAAACTTCACTATGACTAAAGATTTTATTAAACCACTGTGGATTGAATTATAGTAAACCAAACAGTCATTATTGTTTTCTAGTTTATGTAGTTTACCTTAATATTATTATTTATTAAAAAATATCATTAATAAATACAGTGATTATACAAATGATTATATGAGATATATTCAGATATAGTCATTATTGTTTTCTGGTTTATGTAGTTTACCTTAATATTATTATTTATTATAAAATATCATTAATAAATTCAGTGATTATATAAATGATTATATATGATATATACAGATATAAATATTTTGCAGTAACACTTTGTTGAGCTGTAAGGTGTTTTTTGCGTGGTTTGTCAGGTATAAAGCAGGTGGGCAGTATCCGGTCTCGCAAGGTGAGCAGCCAGTCGCTGCAGTCGGAGAGTAAGTTCGTGGAGGAGGAGCCCACGTCGGTGGCGGGGGGGGCGGCGGCTGACGACACGGAGTCGGTGACGATGCTGAGTGACGACACGCAGGAGAGTCCTGGCGACAAGGAGCAGGAGGTGGAGGACGAGCAGCTCTTCACTAACCTGCCCTGGATCAAGGTAAGCTCACCTGTAATCATCTGTCCTGTAATCACCTGCTCTGGATCAAAAACACCTGTAATCACACCTGTCCATAATCACCTGCTGTCGATCAAGGTAAACTCACCTGTAATCATCTGTCCTGTATTTACCTACCCTGGATCAAGATAAGCACTCACCTGCAATCACCTGCCTTGGATCAAGGTAAAAACCTGTAATCACCTGCCCTGTAATCACTTGCCCTGGATCAAGGTAAATACACGCCCTGGATCAAGGTAAACACACGCCCTGGATCAAGGTAAACACACGCCCTGGATCAAGGTAAACTCTTGTAATCACCTGTCCTGTAATCAATCACTTGCCCAGGATCAAGGTAAACTCACCTATAATCACATGCCGTAGATCAAGGTAAATTCACCAGTAATCACCTGCCCTGGATCAAGGTAAACTCACCTTCCCTGTGTACACACGAGCCTTTTAAATACATCAGGATCAAAATAATTACATCTGCCTGTGCTTTAATTTGAATATCAGAGAAGCAAATGTTTTAAATCGAAATTGGATATTAAGACCAAAAAAAAGCTTATTTGTGTTTTCTCTTTTTCAGGTTGTAATCCAGCTGGCCAATCTATCCAATTTTATTTGTAACCATGACAACTACTGCCACCCGAACTGTTACGAACGACAGCGTCGCAGCTGTTCGCGGCTCATCACCGCACTACGCAAAGTGTACGAGTCGACCGAGGAAGAGAAGGTGGAGCTGCAGAAAACTGAGAACAAGAAAGACAACGTCCGGGATAAACTCAAACGCAGGGTGGGTGGCTGCATGTGGGCACATGCATGAGTGTGATATAAATACGATTAAAATTGTTGCAGGTTTTTCAATGACGATGCACCTTGATGCACAATTCTTTCAACAATAATTAGTATAAAAAAAGTATAAAAATCTCAAACATGTATATTTTTCTAAATTGGGTGTAATATTTTTTGATTACAGTATTCTGCCATATTTAGCTCTGGTGAATGATAATTAAAGTAATTGAATTATATTATTGTGGAACGTGACTGAAAAATATCTATTGGGTATTATGTTGAGCTCAGAATATACAAAGCATATTTAAAACTACCAAATACACATGAAATTTAAATTAAAATAAACTGTACTGTAACATTTAACAATAAATACATGACCAAATGAATGGTTGATTTGCACATTTACTTTATCACCTGTTTACAGTTGGCTTATATTAGAAACTACAAAACAAGTAAATGTTACTCTAGATATTTAATTTGTTTTAGAAGACACTGATATCTAAAATATTAAAAAAAAATTGTGAGATTATGGAGTTGCATTGACTGATTTGAATGGGCATGTATTGTATATTGTTTCTTTTCTTAGTTTAGTCTTGCTGAATCATTTGAGAAATGCATAGTGATGTGGTTGAAATGTTAGCTTACTGATATATATCACAGTCTGCATTTTACAGCTGTAGATAAATAGTACCATTGCATGTTTATGCTTTTTAACATAAAAGATGCTGTACTTTGAATTAAACTTTAAAAAAATTTTAAAAAAAATTCCAGGCCCAATTACCCCCCCCCCAAGTAAATGCCATTTATTTTGCATTAGTTTATGAATGGCATTGATAATTATTACAAATAATAACATTGTTAGCAGAATACTGAGATTTGAGTTAATGGCATGGTGATCGTTATTAAAGAAATTATTATTAACATAAATTGTGATGAAAATGGTCATTGATAGTTTCTGATTCCATCATGACAGTCTATTGAGAAATTTATTATCCACACTTCTCATTTCGTTTCTCATTCATTTTTCACAAGGGTTAATCATAATGAGTTCCGGTTTTACTCTGCCACAGGAAATAATTTTTTTAATTAAAAGTGGAAATTAGTAAAAGGTCACCATTCTGTTAAATTCATCATTGGAAATTGTTTGCTTTTCCTTGTGTCTGTTATGTCTCTGAATTGCAAAAACAAATGTCCAATAAACCACTTAGGATTTTTTGAGATCTCAAACTTTTACCATATTAGAGCTTTCTTTTATAGTTGCATTGCAGGAATAGTTGTTTAACCGCTGGTCTAGTTTAACCCCTGTTCTATTGTAGAAAATAGTGTTGAGTGTATCAGTTCAGTCAAAATAAATCATGTTGACCTTCTGACAGCTGAAATATGTTTTTGTCAATTATATTGCGAGTCAATATAATTACAACTTTTGTCAATATATTCTCTCAAATAGTTTGTAAAAAACATAAAATAATATTTATATTTAAATTTGTACAAATTATTCTCAACGTTTGAGTCAACTTTCGTGACTTTTGATAAGATATCTCACCTACAGTAGTCAGAAGGTTAAAAATAAAATAAATGCACTGCTTGAAAACTGCTTAGTTTATAAAACTGGTATGTCTAGAATATAACAAATGGCTGTGGAAGCATTTCCTAACCTCACTTAATACTGCTTGATTCCTCATAGAATACAGTGAATTATTAGAGAAGCAATTAACTGCACATGCTAGCACTGCTTGATGCCTCTGTAGTTTAGGCAGCCTTTGACTTATTTTTCAACAGGAGTCCATCTTGAAGATATCGTCTCCCGTGCGACGAAGAGAGAGCACTCCACTGCTAGAAAAAATAAAAACTGATGTTTCTATCACCAAGCTGAAACTGAACACCACGTGGAAGAAAGAGGAGCGACCCAAAGAGATCAAGGACGACCCTCCCCTCCTCAAATATCTCACCTCACAGGTTACACACCTAATTGTTTAAACATTATGGACGTCATTTAGTCTCCAGTGCATTCAACCAGAATCCATACATCCTTATTATGTACATCATTCTTCCATTCATTCATTCATCTATCCATCCACAGGTTACAGGCTTATTTGTTTATACATCATACATCCATCCAGTTCATTTAACCAGAATCCATACATTCTTTTATATATTCTTCTATCCATCCATCCATTCATCCATTCATCCATCCATCCATCCATCCATCCATCCATTCATCATTTCCATTGATCCATACAAACATTTGTATGTACATAAGCCAGATATACACATGCAAAAGTTTGATTGTGTGCATGTGGTATTGTGTTTAAAAGTGATATTTCTTTTTCTTTTATCCATTTATTTTTCTCCCTGATAAACCTACTAGAAAATTACATCTATAAAATAACTGTAATCCTGTTCATGAATAAAGATACACTACTGCAGACTCAGCGACCGACTCAGTGCCCCATTGTAATCCTGTTCATTAATAAAGATATACTACTGCAGGCTTAGCAACTCACTCAGTGCCCATTATAATCCTGTTAATTAATAAAGATGTGCTACTGCAGGCTCAGCGACTGACTCAGTGCCCCATTGTAATCCTGTTAATTAATAAAGATATACTACTGCAGGCTTAGCAACTCACTCAGTGCCCCATTGTAATCCTGTTAATTAATAAAGTTGTGCTACTGCAGGCTTAGCGACTGACTCAGTGCCCCATTGTAATCCTGTTAATTAATAAAGATGTGCTACTGCAGGCTCAGCGACTGACTCAGTGCCCCATTGTAATCCTGTTAATTAATAAAGATACACTACTGCAGGCTTAGCAACTCACTCAGTGCCCCATTGTAATCCTGTTAATTAATAAAGATGTGCTACTGCAGGCTCAGCGACTGACTCAGTGCCCGATGGCGATTCTGACGAAGGCCGCGCCGGTGCTGCGAGTGGAGAACTTTATCGACATCATGCCCGTCGCCTGGGAGCTGCTGCTCGAGTGTGACCAGGAGCTGGCTGCTGCTGCAGGTAAAGACAAAATATAACAAACAGACCAGGTGGAGGTTGTTTGTTTTATTATTTAGTTTTTTGTGTACATGTTGGGTGTGAGGGAAGGATTTGGATGTTTTTTAAATAAGAAAATGTATTACTGTAGTTTGTTTACATTTAAAGTGGTACTACTTGAAATATTTTAAATATTTAATCATTTAAAACATTTAATTCACTCGCCAGTTATGCCTGTTCTGCCACCAGTAGTGCATTGCAGTCATTAACCAGTTATTTCAATTACAGCACTTCGAAACTGGAAAGTAAAAGGCGGTCACCCTCGAAACTTGGCCGTGACTGGTTGAACAAGCGATCACATGATATGCAGTTATTTTAATTTGCTGTTATTGGCATGATCATTGACACTGAAAAAACATCAGATAATGGCTGACCTAGTTTACACTGTACAGTAAGCATCTAACAATAGGCTCTTAGTGCAATAATTAACTATTAAATTAAAATCACAATTATACTTATATTTGAACTTAAAATTCAATTTTGTAACAAAAACATTCCCAATAATGTTGTGTTAAAGAGTCTTTAAATTTGTGTTTAATAATTTCTGGATCTGTCAAAACTGATAAACAATCTGGCATTCATTCTTAAATAAATTTTGAAAGTTAATTCAACAGTAATGAAAGTGTACTGGGTGTTGTTAAATAAAGTCTTCCTTCCTTTGTTTGCAGCCACAGTGTTTCTACTGTCATCAGTGAAGTCCCCTGACAAAGCCCGAAACATGATGGTCAAAGAGCTGCAACATGAGGAGACCAGCCAGAGGATCAGCGCCATTCTCAAGTATGTCAATTCTTTTTCTCAGGGTCAGGGAAGCTTATTCCTTGTCCACATCCTTAGGTTCGGACATGCCTCTGCTAGGTTAAACCTCTGGCATGGCCAGTGACTGTGTCTGAGGCAGGAGTTCTTTCTCTGTTAGTATCATGCCTTTATGTAGGTATGGTTAATAGAGTGTAGCAGAAGCAAAGTACAGTAGAAATGTGCCCTATTGGTTTCATACCTGAAGACCACATTCATATCAGCTCTGAAAAACTTCAGTCTCTCGGTCAGTGCAGTTTAACATTTTATCAGTTATGGATGTAGGATCTACAAGTTGTGTAGTTATTTTCTACATAACCACTATGGAAACCTAGATTTATGTTGCAAAATGATACATATGAAATTAAGTCATAATACAATGTTCTTCCTCTTGTTAGATTTGGTGCTTTGTGGAGATTCAGATATCAAGTTTGGCCACGTATGGAAGAAGGAGCCAACATGTTATTCAAGGTATGCTAATTCCTTAAATGTTTTAATTATAAACTAATAAAGTTTATGCATCATAGGTGCAATTCACATTCTGTAAGGGCTGTTTGCCATGTCATATTTCTTCTTTCCCCCCTTTTTGGGGGGTATAGTACCATTTTTCATATATCAGGTGTGAAAATCAAAATAAAATATCTGCTTTCAGATTCTTATGATCACTAGTTATTATAATAACTTGTACAGTATGATATTGCATATAAACAGGAATGTTAATCAACTTGGTTTTAATTTGCATTACAGGTTCCACCTCCAGGAATTGACTTCACATTGCCGTCACCAACAATTGGCTTACCAAATCTGACGGTTGTTGACCCTCCCTGGATGCCTCACTTCAAGGCTAAGATCGAGGAGGTCACATTGAACCTGGAAGACTCTGTAAGTTTATCTAATTAGATCAGTATGTTAACAGCATACACTGTTTAGTGAGCATGCACACAATCAAAC
This sequence comes from Peltospira delicata, assembly GCA_034780715.1. Taxonomy (NCBI): domain Eukaryota; kingdom Metazoa; phylum Mollusca; class Gastropoda; order Neomphalida; family Peltospiridae; genus Peltospira; species Peltospira delicata. The sequence continues at coordinate 2,594 of JAVCKW010055519.1, read as the reverse complement.
TATTTCATGGTTTTATTTGTGGAGTTTTTATATGTATTTTAACAGCAAAAAGGTGCTTTATTAGTAGCTATGAATGAAGATATTTGTCACAGTTGTAGACGGAATGGCGTTTTCCAATAATGATTGATGACAGTGGTGCAGGAGTGCAGGGTGTATGATAAAGACGGATTGTTTAATGTCTGATATGTGATAATGTGGAAGAAAGGTTGCTATTAGTATATTTGTTTTCACTTCGTGTTAATACCTTTCAAGCAATATATATTTATGGACATGTCTTTCCATTTTAAATCAGTTACAAATGTTTCAAATTGCCCACACATTGATACCCAAAATTTAAATTACAAAATACACCCTGGTATTTCTATTTGCAAAAAATCGCTGGTGACTTCACATTAACTCGGATTTAATGGAGTGCATGTGTGTACAATATACACCCTAGTATTTCTATTTGCTAGAAATCGTTAGTGACTTGACATTAACTCGGTTTTAATGGAGTGCATGTGTGTACAAAATACACCCAGGTATCTCCATTTACTAGTAATCATTGGTTACTTGACACAAACTGTAGCTAACAATTAACTCAGTTTTAATGGAGTGCATGTGTCTACAAAATACACTGTGGTATCTACATTTACTAGAAATCATTGGTGACTTGACACAAACAGTAGTAAACATTAACTCAGTTTTGATGGGAATGCATGTCTACAAAATACACCCTGGTATTTCTATTTTCTAGAAATCGCTGGTTACCGCGACAACGACACGCCGCAAGCAGCAGCAGGAGATGATCCGGCGGGCGTTCCAGGCGGAGGAAGAGCGGAAGCGGGTGGGGCGGGAGAACTTCCCCATGACGTCGGTGCCTGTCGCGCAGCTGGCCGCCTACGAGCCGGTGCTGCACCACGCCACCGAGGACCACGAGGAAGGTACAAAGGTTGAGGCTCAGGAGCGAATGCACTTCCACGGCTACCGGGGATCATGTCAGTCACTTAACGTCTTAACAGTAGCAGCCCTGTCTACGTGCCATGGAGAATGTCCCTTATCACACATTCGAGTAGCGTTACAAATCAGAATGTCCCTTATCACACATTCGAGTAGTGTTTACAAGTCAGAGAAGCTGCTGCTTTATTCTATATGAGTTTAATGTTGATTATAAGATAGTGTTGTTAATGCCGTGTTAAGGGAATATAATGGTGATTACTAAAGTTACGAATTACCTTTATTTTAAATATTTGGTTATTTTGTTTGCAATTGTTTATGTTTTAAATGTCAAAATATTTGGAACAAAATGGTAAAATCAGCAATTTATTTTAATAACAAATAACAAAATCATGAATATTATTTCCATTCATACAGTTATCTGGTTTCATTAAATAAAGGATTAACTTGATTGTGCATTTTCTAAATTGCATGAGGTCCCGTACTAAAAATTACTAAAACTGTTAAAATGGTTTTGAGCATAATGGACAGTTCTTCTTGGCATTGGTAGGCGATCAGATGTAGCTAGACTAGAAGTAGATAGCAACTTTTCCAAAATAGTAAGTAGATTTAGCATAGAACTAAACTTAAAGCCCTCTTAGATAGACAGAGTAAACTGGAAGAGCTTAAAATATTGTTACCTTGAGTTATTGCAGAGATGTTAAATACATTCTTCTAAAATAAGAGTTTGAAAATAATTCTAGTTACGCAATTTTTCAAATTGATGTTTTGTAACTTGGCACCTCTGCTTGTGTATTTATATTAAGCACTGTTATAAGTACCATTGGTGGTATTCAACAAAAAACCCTAAAAAACCAAACATTGTTACAGATGCTTAAAATCGTTGTTTGACTTTAAAAAAATATTTTAAAAGAATGTATAGTACATTATTTGAAGCTTTCCAGATTACAATTAACTTTTGATGCTTTATTTATTATAACTCCAGGTATAAACTTTATGAAATAAATGTATCCATTGGAGATACTTTTTAAAAGTATCAGTATGAATATAAAATAAAACAAAATATTAAATTAATAAAAGTAAACTACATATTATATATTTGCTATTTTCTTAATAAAGCAGCTATTGACAGTAAGAAAGAAGAAGTCTTTAGAATGAGTTCTCAAAAGGGCAAAAATAGATTTTAATAATTAAATTAAACATAATTATTCCCCAGAATCATTTAAAACTGGGTTTACGGTACCGTTTTGAATTAGACCAAATTGTTTTCATTGTGGATAAACTAGACCACAGTTGTTAATGCTAAATACAGGATTATACTCATGCACTGTTAATGTTTGAACAGTGCTAACTGGACATGGTTCATCACCAGTAGTCAGTCATGTATTAAAGATTGTATGAGTCTATTGAAGTACACATTTGTTGGAAGTGTTTTTAAATGAATGCATAAACTACATATATATTCAGCACCCATTAATTTGTTAATTCATTCATTTAGACATGTGGATAAAAGATGTGCCAAACGTAATTAAATGTTTTTTGCTTTAGTATATGATAAAAGATATAGAAGATGACAAAAATGCAATTTAAACAAGATCTTGGTTAAAAATGTACATCCCCCACCCCCCAATATATGTACACACATCTTGAGCAGACAT
>JAVCKW010053299.1:0-14613 GCA_034780715.1 Peltospira delicata | reverse complement strand
AGGCATGGAAACGTAATCGTCCTGGCGATCGCATTCTCGATATAGGTACACTGTCATTTATAATCATACTAAAAAAATTCATATTACACATAATTTTTATGTGTATCTATTTTCCTAATTTCCCACTATGATACTTATGGTTTTTCATGTAACAGATATGTCACTATCGTACTTTTAATTTTTATGTGTATCTATTTGCCTAATATCCCATTATGATACTTATGTTTTTTTTATCTAAGATACATCCCACTGATGTTCTTGTGTGTTATCTATTTGCTAGATATTCCAGTTTCATAGTTATATTGTTTTATCTGCCAGATAGCTTATCCCACTATCATACTCACATGTTTTTATATTTATCAGATATCTATCATACTTATCTATTTATATTTACCAGATATCACACTATCATATTTATGTTTATATTTACCAGATATCACACTGTCATATTTATGTTTATATTTACCAGATATCAGACTATCATATTTATGTTTATATTTACCAGATATCACACTGTCATATTTATGTTTATATTTACCAGATATCACACTATCATATTTATGTTTATATTTACCTGATATCCCACTATCATATTTATGTTTATATTTACAAGATATCACACTATCATATTTATATTTATATATATATTAACCAGATATCTATAATACTTATATGTATTTTTCTCTGCCAGACATCCCACAGTCATATTTACAGGTACATATATTTGTATCTGTTTGCCAGATATCCTGCTATCATACTTATATTTATATTTACCAGATATCTATCATATAATTATGTATTTTCTTCTGCCAGACATCCCACTGTCATACGGGTTAATTGATGTGAACCTGGACTCTGTTCGGCTGAACCAGGCCGAGTTTATCTGGGACCCCACCAAGGAGACAGGGGTCTACATCCGGGTCCACTGTATCAGCACCGAGTTCACCGCCAAGAAGCACGGCGGGGAGAAGGGCGTTCCCTTCCGCATCCAGGTCGAGACATACACGAACATGGCAGCAGACTCCAAGCTCATTCACTGCGCCTCGTGCCAGGTCAAAGTGTTCAAGGTGAGGGTTGCTAAATGTTCAAGGTTAGGGTTGTAAGTTTTCATAACTCCAATGTTGTGCCAGGTTAAAGTGTTCAAGGTGAGGGTCATAGTCATGCCAGGTAAAAGTTCAAGGTGAGGGTCATAGCATTGTGTCAGGTCAAAGAGTTCAAGGTGAAGGTCACAACTTTTCATAACTCCAATGTTGTGCCAGGTCAGAGTGTTCAATGTCAGGGTTATATGTGTCATACCAGGTCAGAGGTGAGGGCCACCAGTGTTCAAGATGAGGGTTGCCGTTTTTATAATTCCAAGGTCATACAATTCATGTCATACCAGGTCAAAGTGTTCAAGGTGGGACGTAGCTTTTCATAATTCCAAGCAATTGCACTACCATGTCAAAGTGTTTATTATGCTTCTTGATCAAACACATGATTGAGTCATTGGTTTAAAAAAAAAAAAATCATAATTTTAATAATGCTCATATAAATCCACAAATCTTATCTCTTTGGTTATTATAATTATCCATGTCATGAATAATGATTTTATTTGAATTGTGATTCACATAGAACAAATTATTTATTTTCAGCCAAAAGGTGCAGACAGAAAGCACAAAACAGATCGGGAGAAAATGGATAAAAGATCAGAGGCTGAAAAGGTAAGATGAAATGTTATTGTCGTTATCTCTGTCCTGTGATAAAAATTCAGTTTTTAGTAGGTATGAGAAATAAAACTGTACCTTGCAGATTTTAAACATCTATAACACTGTATAGCATCATGTTTAATAAAGATAATTTCTGTCTTTCTCTTCCACCTTTGTTGAATATTTTCACCAAATTATGCCATAATCGTAACTCAAGATTTTCCATGTGAATCATGGAAATATACAAACTAACCTCACGGTTTATTTTAGAGATCTTTTTTTTGTTTGTTTGTTATTGATAAATTTGAATAATATTTATGTCTAATACATTTGATTTGCCTTTCAGGAAAAGTACCAACCATCCTATGAATGTACAGTGTTAACAGAGGTATGTAGAACCCTGTGCTTTAGTATAGTTGCATATCTTAAATTTTTTAATTTTATTTATTTTTCTTATTGTTAAATTAGTTCAAAATTATTATAATTAATAAGCAATTTTTAATTTTCATTCTAAAATGTTTTAAAAAAGACAATAATGTTGTAACTTAGTATTTGAAAACAATATATTCAATAGTAAAATATAACAAAAATATAATTTTGATTATTGTTTTATACTATAAAAATTAACTGATGAACTGGAAGGTTAAAAAAAAAATATATTAATAAAATATCAAAACGAGGCCATATATTGTTGAAATATTACATTGAGATTATTTATATGCTTATTTTTAAAACTATTTTATTTCCAATAATTACATATTACATATTACATAATTTTAATAATTACATATTACAACTACCCTAGATAAATTCAGAACGAATTAATATGGATAATGTATTTAAATGACTGCATATCAAATACACATTACCGGCCTTGATGGTCTAAGCCGTCGGTCTGAAAAATAAGGCTGATAGGTACTGGGATCGTATCCTGGTACCGGCTCCCACCCAGAGCGAGTTTCTAACGACTCAATGGGTAGGTGTGAGGCCACCACACCCTCTCTTCTCCCCTAACCCTTAACACGGTTACTACTAACCACTGACCTTCTGTCCTGGGCAGACGGCTCAGAGTCCTGAGGTGTGTGGCCCGGACAGGCGTGCGCTATAACAGCTTGCTCTGAATGTGCACGTAAAAAAAGTTTTTTTATTTTTTATTTTTTAATACACATTAAAGATTGAGCACCTCTTTAACCTAGCGGTGATTGCTGCCGCCACTCACACTGTCAATCTAAGATTGATTCCTGTCAGGTAATCACTATTAATTAAAAAAATATGTTGAGTGTGTCATTAAAATAAAATAGATTATTATTACTTTAATATATTTTGTTTTAGGTTCCTTTGGACCAAGTGTTAGCGGCGCAGGCTGCATTGGTGTTGAAATCACCGACATCATCAATATCTGCCATATCACCCATTGCTTCGAACAGTCTGAATGAAACACGGTTAGTTTTTTTGTTTTTGTTTTTTTTAACTAAATATTACTTTGGATACAAACAGTAGATTGAAAATTCACTGTCCATGGCCTTTGAGCCTGTAAAAAATTATGTCTGTCTTTTTCTTTTTCTCTCCCTCTGCCTCTTTCTCCCTCCCTCTCATTCTCCCTTTCACTCTCCCCCTCTCTCTTTCTCCCTCTGTGTGTTTATCACTTTGACCTGTAACTATAAATAAAATGTGTTTAGTGGGTTGTAAAATAAACATATCTTTCTTTCCCTCTCCATCCACACTACCCCCACTCTCTCTCTCTCTGTCTGTCTCTCACTGTCTCTCTGTTCCTCTCTCTCTCTCTGTTTATCATTTTGTCTGATACCATGTAACCATAAATAAAATGTGTTGAGTTTGTTGTTAAATAAACATTTGTCTCTTTCTTTCCTTCCATCCCCCTCTCTCTCTCTCTCTCTCTCTCTCTTTCTCTCTCTCTCACCTTCCCCCCATCTTTGTTTATCATTACAGTATACTTATTCATCATCTCTCTGATTCCATTTCAGATCTCCCCCCAGTACGATGAGTCCCTCCACGCCCCCTCCCTCCACCTCAACCCCGGTGGTGGTGCACACCCCCACATCTCCCGTGATCACCGGCAAGAGGCAGCCTGAGCCAGAACCACTGGCCAGGGTGAGTAATATATACACACGATAAACCTTAAAGTCTAGACTTTAAAGACATAAGAGGCAGCCTGAGCCAGAACCACTGGCCAGGGTGAGTAATATATACACATGATAAACCTTAAAGTCTAGACTTTAATGACATAAGAGACAGCCCGTGCCAGAACCACTGGCCAGGGTGAGTAATACGTACACATGATAAACCTTAAAGTCTAGACTTTAATGACATAAGAGACAGCCCAAACCAGAACCACTGGCCAGGGTGAGTAATATGTATACATGATAATGTTTAAAGTCTAGACTTTAATGACATAAGAGATAGCCCAAACCAGAACCACTGGCCAGGGTGAGTAATACATATGTACACATGATAAAGTGTAAAGTTTAGACTTTAATGACATAAGAGACAGCCCGAGCCAAAACCACTGGCCAGGGTAAGTAATATGTACACAAGATAAACTTTAAAGTCTAGACTTTAATGACATAAGAGACATTCCGAACCAGAACCAATGGCCAGGGTAAGTAATATGTACACAAGATAAACTTTAAAGTCTAGACTTTAATGACATAAGAGACAGCCCGATCCAGAATCACTGGCCAGGGTGAGTAATACATATGTACACATGATAAACCTTAAAGTCTAGACTTTAATGACATAAGACACAGCCCGAACCAGAACCACTGGCCAGGGTGAGTAATATGTACACATGATAAAGTGTAAAGTGTAGACTTTAATGATATAAGAAACAGCCCGAGCCAGAACCACTGGCCAGGGTGAGTAATACATATGTACACATGATAAACCTTAAAGTCTAGACTTTAATGAGTAATATGTACACATGATAACCTTAAAGTCTAGACTTTAATGACATAAGAGACATTCCGAACCAGAACCAATGGCCAGGGTGAGTAATATGTACACATGATAACCTTAAAGTCTAGACTTTAATGACATAAGAGACATTCCGAACCAGAACCACTGGCCAGTTTAAGCAATACGTACACATGATAAAGTGTAAAGTTTAGACTTTAATGACATAAGAGACAGCCCTAGCCAGAACCACTGGCCAGGGTGAGTAATATGTATACATGATAAACCTTAAAGTCTAGACTTTAATGACATAAGATACAGCCTGAACCAGAACCACTGGCCAGGATGAGTAATACATAACCAGTGAGTTTAGAACAGGGCTTGATTCTTATCCGAAACATGGTTGCCTCAAAAGAAATACTGTAGATCAATAAATTTTGTGAAAAACAAAGAAAACTTCAATAAACTAACCATCACAATGCTCTATGTTTGCAATAGTATGATTATTAAAACAAAAACATTAACTTAAGAATTGAAGGTGATAATTTTTGAGTTTCATGCAAGTATGAAACGCAAAACCACTTTGCACACAATATGAATGGCGTAGCATGATAGTGCGAAGCCATCAGTACTAAGTTGGAATTATGGTGAAGTTGGAGTTATAAAGATATGAAGAAAAACAAAAAATAAGCATAGATTACATGATATACTTTATGTGTACTGAATATTAACCGTATGTTTACACTAAGATAACACTTCCGTTGAGTTTTCACATTACTGTATGGATACCATTGTGGCTTAAAACAGCAAAGAATTGAACTCACTGCTAAACTGACGACTTTGTGATTTTACTAATACATTTCTAGAAGGTGATGTCATAATATTTTGTGTTTGCAGTTATGGCTGGGGTTAACCGCTCGCAATACTTTCATAATGCAAAACTTAGTTGATTTACAGTATTTGGGTAACTATATTTTGATATTCAGTGGTCCAAACTTGCTTTAGATAGCCAAAACACAACAAAAAAGATTTGTTGGTTTATTTTAAACAACTGAATTAGTTACTGTTATTTCCATAAACATCAGTGTATCTGGCAAAGCAGATAACAAAAACATAAGATGGCATTCTGGAACTTTTTTTATTCAATTGCATATTCAAATCCTGTCTTGATTGCTTAAAAACATGGTCAGGCTTTTGTTATAATGTTGTGCTAAATATTTACGTTAGATTGCTAAATAAACTAATACTCTTAGTTCTTCAACTAAGTTTGATGTGGGTGCCTCAATAGTCTAGTGGTGAATATGCCCACCTGACACAGTCGATCTGACATCGATTCCTGTTAGGTATCAACTATGATTTTTTCTGATTAAAAATATATCTAATATTTATGAAATCATTAATTTTAAAATGTGTCGAGTATAAAAAAAAGATTTCAAAAATAAAATTCACCAACTTGATCCAAATGTCTGAAAACTTTGTTTCAGAATGTGTTGAGTGCATCATTAAAGAAACAAAATAAATAATAATAGGATTGTACATGACTCAGGAATCTTGCGTATTTGATACAATATTTACATAAAATGCTCCTAAATTAAACCAGACCCCATCAGTGTTGACGCAATATATTTTCTCTTTCTTTGTGTGCTATGCGCATGCACTATAAATAAAGACTTCCAAAATAAAACTCTGTGAGTCATGATGACTCATTTTCCAGATGCTAGACAGAACCCTGATAATAAGGCATGGTATTCCATTTCATCTTTTGATTACAGTTTATAATATACGTGCGTAATGTTACATAGTGGTGTATTTTGTTTCTTTCAGCCCCTGACGTCTGAAACAACGGCTGCAGAGGTGACCCAGTGGCTCATCTTCAACAGGTTCTCAAACTATACACGCGTTTTCCAAAACTTTTCAGGTAATGTTGCATTACTGCCATCTTAAATCTTTATCATATGAGCTTATAGCATACGTCTTGTAGTATTTACAAAATTAAGACTAAAATTGTTACTATATATACAAGAAATAAGACTAAAATTGTTACTATATATACAAAAATAAGACTAAAATTGTTACTATTTAGGTATTCTAACTATGTGATGTATCGTGTTGACTTTGTAATTCAGTTGATTCCAATTATTTGCGTATCAGTTAATAGAATATATCGGTTAATTTACTCTATTCACACAACATAGAACATTTGTTTTTTTAACACTACTAAACATCTGGTTAATTGAATAGACTGCTGTTTACATATTGGTTAAATGCATAGAGAACATAGTTTACAATTTAGATATGCTCACTGTGCAATGTATCATACCAACTTGTAGCAAATTATTTATAGTATCTCTGAAATCATTACGAAATAGAAATTCATACTATACAATATGATCATAAGCGAGCCTATTAAATAAATAGTGCATATTTGTAATAAAAAGCCTTTTAATTTTTTTTTTTTAATTATAAATAACCCTATTACAAAAAGCCTATTAAACAAATTGTGCATATTTTTATGAATAGCCTTTTAAATGTTTTATTATAAATAAACTTAAATAATTACATTTTGCTATATATTACCTTTTAAAATAGTATATATTTTTTAAATCTGAAGTATTCAGATGAATTATAAATATTCATACAATGCTGTTCATTAAGAGAATGATTTCAAACTAATTACAAATAATACAGATATTTATCCTATCATTGAACTCCAACCAATCAGAAATATTGTTACTAAGTTATTAATTGATTTCCACCAATAGGTGCTGACTTACTACGGCTCAACCGAGAGGATTTGATACAGATCTGTGGATTGGCTGATGGCATTCGGCTGAATAACTGTCTCCAGTCACGGTTGGTTGATTCTAATTTAGCAGAGTCCAAAAATAATTGAGCCTACTAGTGTTTAACCTTCTGACTACTGCAGGCGAGATATCTCGCCCAACGTCATGAACATTTGCCGATGTTTGCCGAAACATCGTGTGTCCCTTTAATCCGATTTTCCCGCCACTTTGCACCCAGAAATATCTAGCGCGCATGCCCAAACAACAGGAAATAGATCTCAGTGTTAGGTGGCATGGTTTGTTTTCGTTTCTCTTTCAACATTATTTAGACATTTTGATTTTAAAACGCGATTTTCTTCGGGTATTTTCGTTTGACAGTAATGGTGGAACGTCACGATCTCTTTGAGGAATTGATAGCTGATTTAATCAGCTAATTTGACGGTAAATTCGATTGTTTTATGCACATTGAAAATTGTGAAAAAGCCAAAGAAAGATTGAAGTTGTTTACAGAAAATGTTTGGAGTCAAAAGAGAACATGGATTTTTAATAATGGATGATTTTCCAGACACCTTGATTCTAATATGCGCAATTTTGATAGTTTTTAACTGATATAAAATGTAACCTAAACATGAATATCTCGCCTGCAGTAGTCAGAAGGTTAATATGTTTCTGACACCAATATACCTGTTAACTGAAAAAATGTGTTCATTGCATCATTAAGTAATTTTGTTAATTATATTATTATCCAAGATTAAAACCACTAGTGGTTTTCCTAATTAATATGTTTCTGATGCTAATATAACTGTTAATTAAAATGTGTTGAGTGTGTTTTAAATTCAGAAAAATTCTAAATTACTTTCAGGACTGTGAGGCCGTTACTTACCATTTATGTGTGTCAGGAACTTGAATCAGGTCAGTTACGTTTTATATTTATATTATTTTTTTGTCTTAAGCTGTTTTGATAATATTTCACTTAGGCATTGATAACCTATTGGTGATTGTGATCAACTGTCATGCGGTCAAACTGAGATTGATCTCTATCGTGTAGCCACTATGGGTTTTTGAATTAAATATTTTTAAAACCAATGTAACCATTAATAATTTTAACATTAGAAAGAAACAAAACTGTAGTGTGGATGAATACAAAGAACAAATGAGCACAAGACACTAACATTTTGAAATAAGGGGTTCTGAAATAGAATTGGGTATGTCTAGTTCCAGTCAGTGCTACATGACTGGTGTAACAAAGGTCATGGTATGTGCTATCCTGTCTGTGGGATGGTGCATATGGAAGATCCCTTGATGTTTATCGGAAGGAGTAGCCTATGTGATGGCAACAGGTTTCTGTTCCATCAGAATGGTCCTTAACCATATACCTCACGCCATATAACCATAAATAAAATGTGTTGACTGTGTTGTTAAATAAAATACTTCTTTTCTATTCTATTCTATATAACCATACATAAAATGTGTTGAGTGCATTGCTATTTAAAACACTTCTCTTAAATATACGTCTGATGCCAATAAACCGTATATAAAATTTCTTGAGTCTGTCATTAAATAAAACACTTCTTCCTTGGTTTCGTTTCAGTGTACCATGCGCTATACCTTGATCAGCTGACGGTGCCCGAATTGTCTCAGAAGCTTGCTCTGCTGTTCGGGATGCCTGTGTCACAGATCGAAGACATCTACATTCAGGGTCCTTCAGGAATACATGTGCTAGTCACAGATGAGGTGGGTACCGGCAGGGTAGTTCATAGGGGGGTGGGATGGGGACTGGATTGGGGTGTGCTGTTTGGAATGCCTGTGTCACAGATCGAAGACATCTACATTCAGGGTCCTTCAGGAATTCATGTGCTAGTCACAGATGAAGTGGGTACCGGCAGGGTAGTTCATAGGGAGGGTGGGATGGGGACTGGATTGGTGTGCTGTTCGGGATGCCTGTATCACAGATTGAAGGCCCTTCAGAAATTCATGTGCTAGTCACAGATGAGGTGAATACCTGTAGATAATGGAGGGGTGTTATTGTTTTGGATGCCTGAGGACATCTAGAATCAGGGCTGATTAGTTGCTTGGGTTTAGACTGGCGGGTGCTGTTATGGATATATGTGTCGCAGATACGTATCTGCTTGGTTGGGACAGGTGGGGTGGAGTAGCCTACCTGCAGGGTAGGGCACGAGGTGTGACAGGGTGGTGCAGTTTTAGATGCCTGAATCACAGATTGAAGACACATACATTCAGGATCCTTCAGGAATTCACAGGGTGGGGTTGGGCAGGGTAGGGCAGGAGGGATGACATGTTTATGTTGCATGCGATGCCTGTATCACAGGGTTCTTCAAGAATATATGTGCTAGTCACAGATGAGGTATGTACCTGCAGGGTGGAACATGGGGGGGGTAGGGGGAGTACCTGTAACGTAATGAACCAATTGGGTTAGAATAGGGGGTGCAGTTTGGAATGTCTGTATCTATCACAGATTGCAGACATCTACATTTGGGGCCCTTCAGGAATTCATGTGCTAGTCACAGTTGAGGTGAATGGCAGCAACAGGAGAGGTATAAAGGGGGGGGGGCAGAAGTTTGCTGTTCGGAATGCCCATCTAACAGATTCAAGATAACTGCATCCAAGGTCTGTCTGGGACACATGAGCTGGAATGTTTGAATTGGGAGGACAGTTTTACGATAATGAATATACGTATTACATTTGCATTCATGACACACAATGTTTAATACACTTGTGCCTAAATAATTGCATTTTCCATCGCTCTCTTGTGAAAAATAATAATTTAGTCACTTAGTCATAAACATTGTCTGTCATGGACACTTGTGTAACATCCTTGCTGTATGAATTATTGAAATAACCCGCTTTTATTTCAGGTTGTGGCAAATGTAGCAGACCAGACACGCTTTTCTGTCGAAGGGATGAAAGGTAGGTTGAATAAGAACAAAATTAGGTAAATTTGAACCACGGGGGATTTTTTCAAGTAAAAAAAAGTTTCCGAAGCCAATATAACTGTAAATAAAATGTGTTGAATATTTTTTGTATGTAAATAACTTATAATTAAATATATATTATTAGCATTATAAGATCAATCCCTGTCAGAGAGCCACTAGGATTTATTTTAATTAGTAAGGTTTTCAATGACAATATAACCATTAATAAAAAATGTGTTGAGTGCGTTATTAAATTTAAAAATGTATATTGTTATGTCCAGAAACTATGTTTATAAAACTTTAAAAGTTTACACTTTAATAAAGGCAAACTTTAACATGATGCTGTTTGAATGCTGTTCCCCTGATATTAAAGTATGGAGTTTTATTAAAGTCTGGACTATCAAAGTCTTGAATTTATCAATCTGGACTTTAAATCTGAACTTAACAAAAGTATGGACCGTACTAAAATCTGGACTTTAATTATTTATATCTAGACTTTAATATTAAAGTCTAGACTTTAACTGTTATAAGCATGGGACCTCTTGAGTGAAACCTGCGTTTCTGTCTATATTTTCAGATGACAGCAGCCCAAAGTATCGTGTGTTGTTGAAAAACATGGAATGACTAGATCGACTTTCTCTGAACTTTGACGTTTTACGTAATTCGAGACCAAGAGGCAATCAGGAAACCAGGCAGCGCACCTCTCCATGAAGCAATACACGTTACCATCACCGAACAAAACCACTGCCATCACCACGGAAACGCCACAGTGAGGCTGACACCGCTTTCTGGTGTTAAATACAGAAATAACATGGTAAAAATGCCACAGTGATGCTGATACAGCTTTCTGGTGTTAAATATAGAAATGTGGTAAAAAACGGAAATGATTCTGAATGCAATGGAAATATGGAAAACAATGGAAATGTATTAATATGCTGAATGGATGGAAATGTGGAAAACTGTGGAAATATAGTAGAAGTGCATATATTGTGGTAAAACTGGATATATTGTGGCTGAAATTATTATGTTGTTGTCAAAATGGGTATATTGTGGTAAAAATTTGACTTATTGTGGTCGTAATGGATGTAATGCAGTGAAAGAAAATGAAATCATGGTTTAAAATGTCAGTAAAAATTGCTTAGAAGATCGTGAAGTTTTGTGGAAAGATAGTGACTTATTTTCGAAGACTAAGCTAGGGTTTGGAAAGTGGTGAAATAACTGTGTAACGTGATCACGTGATTCTTGGTGGCCCGTTTGTGCTGAAATGTCAAACATTCATCCATTCATTCAATCAGTCGTTCATCCATTTGTTGTGGATGTTGTGTATATGATTGTTCATCTGGGCTCTGTTATTTAATGCGTACGTACTGTTGACAGAACGGTTACGATAACCTGCCATTTTAATCACTGGTAGGTCTGTAAGTTCGTCTGTCACAATGTCTGTTGTAGATCACAATTATGTCACGGTTTCTGTTTCAATAATTTTCTGAATGATCATTCATATAATCATTGTTACTCAAGGGCACTGCATTTAATGCCCTAAAAGGAATCAGAGGGAATTAGAGTGAAAGCCCGTTAAGGTATAATCATTACCCTAAAAGGGGATGAGTAAATTCACAAAGAATTATAGGCAGAACAAATTACAACTAATACCCTATTAGGTATAGGCATCAGAGAGAATCATAGTTAATTCCCTAAAAGGTATAGAAATCGTAAAGAATTACATCACCAGAGAAGGGAATTTGTGAATGCCCCAAAAAGGTATAGGCAGAATGAATTACAGTTAATACCCTATACAGTATAGGAATCAGAAGAAATTAGTTAATGCCATAAATGGAATAGGCATTGGAAGGAATTATAGTTGATGTGTTAAAATGTGTAAGTATCTGAAGATGACATATATATCAAATTACGTTGCGATGTCATTACTTAAGAGAAATATACATAATCGTAGCACTGAGGGTTTAAAAAATCAGGCCTCTGATTTTGAATGTACATGATTTTCAGTTGGAGTTGTGACTATATAATTATGGAGATATGGCTAGTGTTCTCACTATGTGATATGTCACACCAAGTTGTAGCATACAACTAAATCGGATATCAAGAATACCTAAATAGTAACAGTTTTATTTTTTATTTTTTTACATAAAAAAAATATGTTACAATATATTTGCACAAGAGTTTCAAATGGAGTAGTGACGTATATCCAGAAATGGTAGAGTGTGTGAATATGAATAAAGGGCAGAATTTCAAATGGAGTACTGACATATGGTAGTGTGAATTGTATGCATGAAGGGGAATTCTCAATATGGAATTTATTGCACCAACTTGTAATATACAACTAAATTGAGAATGCATAAATCGAAAGAATTTCATATTTTTGTACATACATTTTTTTCACATGGAGTAGTGATATGTATATCCAGAAATAATAGATAGTGTGTGAATTATATGAATAAAGAGGAATTCTCAGTACTGAATTTGTCATACCAAGTTGTAGCATATTACTAAATCGGATATCTAGAATGCCTAAATCGTAACTATTTTAGTCTTATTTTTGTACGTACCGCAAATTATTTGCACCAGATTTTCAAATGGAGTACCAGTCTATATATCTAGAAATGGCAGGTGGTGTGTATATAAATATAAATAATGGAGCGTTCTCAATATGCAATTTGTTGTAGAATATAACTAAATCAGATATCGAGAATGCATAAATCAATTGAGTTTTAGTCTTATGCTACAATTTATTTGCACCAGATTTTCAAAAAGTGTACTGACCTGTATATCTAGAAATAACAGAGTGTGTGTATTATATGAATAAAGGTGAATTTTCACTATGCGATTTGTTACAGCATGTTATAGCATATGACTAAATTGGATATAAAGAATGCATAAATTGTAATGTTTTTCAGGGTGTTTTCTCTACATACTATACGTTGGTGTGATTGATTGCATAGTGTGAACACCTAAATTATAACGATTTTAGTCGTATTTTTATACACAATACCAATCACATGCTAGGAGAACACTTAAATGATAATGAATTTATTATTTATGTACATACTACAAATCATATGCTACAAGTCAGTATGATATATCCAATATTGAGAATACCTAACTCTTAGAGTTTAGTATTTTTGTACCTATTATCAATCGTATGCTACATGATAGTGCGATATGTTACATAGTGAGAACACTTAAATGATAATGAACATATTATTAGTTGTATGTTAACAGCCAGGTATACCATGTAGTGAGAAAGGCTAAATTGAAATGATTTTTGTCATATTTTTGTACATACTATAATAAAGTGCGATTCATTGCATAGTGAAAACAACCCTTAACAGTACATATTTTGTTACAGTTGCCAAGTGTAATATAGTTAGTATAATAAAGAAACGGTTCAAATGTTAACAGTTTAGTAACACTGTTAGCAATATAAAGACATAGTTTCATTAAGGCAGCTTTGCTTGAGATGATAGCGTTTTTGGTTTTCCTTTTAAGTTTTGGCTACCCGGTATATCTTTTTTCTAAACTTTTATATTTTATTTAACTGCCTTTGTTCAACATTAACAGTGGATATCTGTTGGGTACCCAGTATCTTTTTTCTAAACATCATCTTAATTTTTATTTAAATACTTTTGTTCAACATTTATTCAACAGTGTTTATCTGTTTTAACAGGTGTTATTAAAAGTTTATTCATATTGTTGTTCCTTCCTGAAAGCATACATTAAATCATCCCTTGATGGCAGTTTTATCGTATGTGACTAACCGGCCAGAACTAAGTTACTAATTTCACTTGTATTTATTGCGCCTCGGTAGTCTAGCGGTAAGCATGTACGCCTGTCATGCGATCGATCAGAGTCGATTCCTGACAGGTAGACACTAGGGATTTTCATAATTAAAATGTTTTTAATGTAGCCGCTGGGGATTTTTATAATATGTTTTTAACGCCGATATATAACCATAAATAAAATGTATTGAGTGCATCGTTAAACAAAACATTATTATTATCTTATATAATCCTAATCTTTTAGTACAACTATGTCATATGTCATAATTATGTGTGTAATAAGTTTGTCACATCAGGGAATAATTTGTACAGAAAGAAATGGTTAGCCTTTGCGAAAACGTTTATGACATTTGATTCGCAATAACAGCGATTCAGTGGGAAATTGATTCGCATATAAGCTAGAATCACTTAACAAATGGCAAATCAAACCATAACAAATTATTCACTGCACATGCGATAAAATTGCCTTCAAGGGACGAAATGTTTTTACATTATTGGAAGC
>JAVCKW010052188.1:0-14623 GCA_034780715.1 Peltospira delicata | reverse complement strand
TCTTCAAACAAACTCTTTGTATCGGAATTGCAAGAAACAGTTAGCCAGTCCGTATCCCCATGAAGATAGGCTACAATCTTGTCAATGGATGTCTGAAAATAAACAGGAACCTGTTCCATTGTAGCGTACCTGCTATCTTTTGGGAGGACGTCCAACAATCGTTTAATATTGTATAAGAATCTCTCATCGCTGCGATTGCTTTCGTGTGCTCCGTTCAAACAAACAGTCCCTGATGGGACCATTTGTTCCATCGATATCATCACCCGCTGCATTTTATCAAAAAAAGCAACAATGGAATCATGGTTACGCCTGCCTGAGATTTTTTTCTCAAGCCCGTGTTTCATCCCTGACAATAGTTCTATATTGGCCGTAACAATCTCTTTTGATGTCTTCTCCTGTAATGACATGCCTGTCATAATACCCTTTTTTTAATTTAGTATTTGTACACACCGTTTTGGAGAATAATTTTTCTCTTTCCCTGAATTTTCTTTTCCCTGGTTGATACGGGAGGATTTCGTATTGCCGATGCGCGTTGTTCCAAAGTAAGAGATAACGCTTCATCTGTCTGGACGTCAAAGACAAGATAAATAGAATCCCCCCGGCGTACGGATTCAATGTCAATCGGACGGTCATTCATGTCCATACATTTCATAGTCATGGAATATCTATATTTTACTCCACGCACCTTAAGAATGGAATCGGAAATTGATTCAATCGGGCCAGTGATAAAATCGGTTAGCCGCTCCTCATCAGAAGCTGGCTGATGGTCATCTATAGAGGATGACGGAATATCTTTTTCTACTCTCATCACCCCCTGCGCCAACGATACTCCATTAAGCAGTATCAGGCAGGCACAACACAAGAGCAATTCTACGCTTACCCTTGTAAACGAATACCGAATTTTTCTTTTATTGAATATTTTCATACAATCCTCTTTATTCTTCAATAGGTGTTTTGTCGAATATATAGAAAATTTCCAAATCAACCGGATTTTCAATACATTTCGGCAATCCCTTAATTTTGTTTCCAATATTTCAGTTTGGTTTCCCCAACAGTAACAGGAATCGCATTTATTTCAGGTGGATTTCCGGGACTATACAGAGGAACATAGGCAGTGCCGCCACCCAGCGTCGGCCCAGGACTAATTCCCTTGCCCAGACGAATCCTTCTCCTGAGGCCGGGCACCAATCCTTCACCGACCTTGCTGTAATTCAATGTACCGGCACCACCTAAAGGCTCACAGGAAGATGTCTTCAACCCATAAAAATAGCTGGTTCCGGTAGCACATCCACCAACAGGCGTATAGGTGGTAAAATACATATAACGACCATAACCAACCGGTTGCGAGAGAATCTTTTCACCAGGATCAGAGACAACTTTTACACACGCATCATTCAAGGGATCACAGACGGCACCCCCAGGTGTTATTTTATCGGTGCCGACAAGCATAAATCCATCATTATCATAGGAATAAAGAGTGGTATCAAGTATTTTCACTCCATCTTCCGAATCATAAAACCAACCGTAGACATCGGTAAGCCAGAGACTGGTATCAACCTGTACGTATGTTCCGGCACCTGCTATCATCAGGGCAAGTGCGCTGTCACTATAAAGATTTCCTGCGGTATCCTTAAAATAATAGTTTCCCGGCATGGCAACAATTTCATTATCACCATTCACCAATTGACCATTTGCATTGACGGTATATCCATCCGCCGGATTGGCCAAAAAAATATATTTGGATAGAATTTCTTTATCACCGGTTCCGTTGCCATCAGTATCTTTCATTGCTCTTGAACCATCAGGTTGCAACAAAAAACCAAACTGATCCAAAGGAAGCTGCATACCAAGGTTAAACCGCCAATCCAGATTATCTTCGTCTACCGCACTGGCGCCATCACCTCTGTCTTCAATCTCCATAAAGTAATCAAGCATCGGTGATAAATCCGCTTTTTTGGTTGCAATAGGAAAATGTTCATCACCTGTGCCTACCAAAACATACCGTTTAACGCATCCGGTCATTATTCCGTTGTCAATCATGCCCTTTTTAATGTCCGTGATCACCGGCGCATAATAAATCGGCCGCGCATGATTCGCATCGGGGTGATACAGTCTTGTCACGTGGGGATTCCACGGTTCACCATTCTTGCTGTTTAAACCGTCCAGGCGGTACACATCACCGCTGGTATCGCCGAAGTAACCGACTTCAATAAAATTATAGCGATTAGCAAGCACTGACGAGATATCATTGCCGGCAGGGTCCTTAGCAAGATTTGTCCTATAATCTACAAGATTACCTAAATTATCCACCAGATACGGCATCAAGGTAATCCTTCCCGGAATATTATTTGCCTGAGCACCAACGGTTATTTCTTTTAAAATTGTACCGTCTGATGCCTTTACGATATAAATTCGATTGCCGACATCGGCATTTGGCGAATAACCACCGCCAAAAATCAATACACTTTGTTTCACCCCTGCAATTTCAATGCGGGCGACCTCCGGCCTTGACCATGTCTGACCAAGGTTAGTATCACTAAATTCCCACATGGGTTGCGGATCATCCACATCAGTGACATCAAGAGCTATATAATTATTCCCACCTTTTCTCTGTCCGGCTACCAGCATGGTTTTCCAGCCGGTTCCATCAAGCCCATCAGAAGTATCAACTTCACTGCCCATTACGGTCAGATCCATGGTAAAGCGGTGGCCTTCTTTGAACTCCTTGAGCTTCGGTAGAACAAACGATGGCAGGTACCCCCAGTTTTCACGTCCCCCTGTCAGGGGAACATTATGTTGTCCAGCGGAAATCCCTTCGACCATACCGCCGTTTGTCCCTAAATAGAGCATGTCCTTCCTGGTTTTATAATTCTCGGCAAATGCGCAGTACCCGTCCATACTTGGCCAGGAACCAGGATCCAATATACCATCATTGTTACTATCAAGACAATCGGCCTTACGTGGCCCCGTCACAAGGATCGGCCCGGAATTATAAATATCGGCAAAGGGCCAATTTTCATCCCTGGTCCCGACATATTTAGCGTTGTCAAATCCAGGATGATGGATATAATTTATAATTGCTTTTGCATCCAGATCGGTGCCGGCAATACCATCTCCATCTATATCATCTCCGGCATCCGGGATTCCATCACTATCAGTATCCACGACCGGCGGATTGACCAAATCTTTCAGTGTGCCGATATTAGCCGGGCTGTACTCAATCCTGCTGCCATCCGATTTAGTGGTATACAATGTTCTCCTTGTCAGCGGTCCATCCGGCGGAGCACCTGGGTCCATATTGGCCTCGGCCATGATGCAACCGGCATCGGGGCTGCCTGGGTCTGACGGTGGCGTACCACCACAGCCATCAGACCAATTCGGCTCGCCAATTTTGTTGCCGCCTGCATCCATCTTAAGAGAGCCAGCACGGTGTAGAAGCTTTCCGTTGGCATCATATACATCCTCAGGATATAAGCCCCAAGCCTCAAGATGCCCCCGCCAAACCGGGTAATCAAAATATGCATTATACAATGCTAAATTACTGGACACTCCCTGCTGGCTGCCGGGAGTCAATGTGGCTTTCCCCCTTCCGTAAGATCCACCTAAAATATCAGAGGTAATATCATGGGCAAGGATGGAAACCAGTTCATCCACATTATTGGCAAAATAGGCATATTTCGGGTCAGCTTCCGTACCATGATTAACACTCCCGCCAGACTCGGCAATGGCATCAAGAGAAGCCTTAGATGCCGCATCAAGGCCAAAGCCAATTACATAAACCTTGACGGGATGTTCCTCGCCATTGACCACAATGTGCTGCAACAGATACGCCTCATGAGCAGGATCCCCCCCTGCGGTTTCCGTTCCATCGGTGAGAAGAATAATATAATTTTTCCGACAACCGCCAAGGCTGTACTCATCCTGTTCCATATATGATGTTAAATACTTTCTCGCGTCAGCCAAAGTTGCGGCAAGCGGTGTTCCGGAACCTGTTTCATCCTCAGTTTCGTTAACTGTCAGGGAGTCCTTGCTGATCGGTGCCATGGTCCATACATATCGACGATCTTTTGGATATTCGATTCTGGCAAGACTGATATAGTTGAGCACTTTTGCAATATTATTACCGCTTACATCATCCCCCTTGTTTGCATCGGCATCATTAAATTCCGGCAGATCAATAAAAACAACCTGATCATCCCCCTTATAGTTGGCAAAATCATCCGCCGAGTCAGAAGGAAAATAGGGATTAGGCTGGATAGCATCCGGCCAATTGGAAGGATAAGATCGTCCACTGATATAGACAAAATGATCATCCGTCAAATAGGTTCCATCATCCTTTCTATATCGCCAGTTAGTCAACCAGTCGGGATCCCTGACGGTATTCTTATAGCTCCAACCATGGGGATGATCGGTGTCATCCGTCTTGCCGGGATAACGATATTTTGAATAATCAAATATTATACTGGTTATATTACCTGTTTTGTTACAAACGCCGGTTGTGGAATTAATTCTAAGACAAACATTGGTTTGTTCATTTGCGTCGGTAACAAGTGTCCAGTCTCCCGATTCCGGATCAGGATTTGTACAATTCCAACTATTATTGCACTTTCCCTTATAAGGCGTAACAATATACGAGGCATTAGAAGCCGGATTTTTTTCTATATACTTCGGCGTTGCGGAATTGGTTACACGAAGATCACCCCACGTATCCCGCCAGGTTGTTGTATAATAAGCCTCTTTTGCCGGCACAGGCGGAACAACTACTTCGGAAACTTCTTCATCATATGCCGGGGTGGTCCGGCAGTCCTCATAACAGCTCTCGCCATCCTGAACAAGATAGGCCCAGCCGTTATATGGGTCAGGTGGACTATACGTTTCACAGGTATGGGTGTTATCAGACTCATAAAATGTCCGCCACGTGTAATTTGTATATCCCCATTGTGGATTACCGTCTGGATCTACCCCGGCCAACTCAGATGAACTATGTCCTGCTGGTGGATTGTTTTCCCAATTCACCTTGCTCGCCAGCTGAACTCTCACCCTGCCGGGAAGGGAGTCCGTTGGCGCACAGGTATAAGTCACCAAATATCTAATCGTTTGTTCCCGGCATCCGGAGTTCCAAATTCTATCAATAGTAGCGCCGTTACTTACATTATGATACGTTTGCGTCCAGTTACCGGGATTAACAAGAGGATCAACAACGGCAGGAGGAACACCGTTTACACAACCTGTAGGCAAGTAAGAACCTGGGGAGTGATCATTATGATATTTATACAAATATTCAAATTCGGCATCATGATGTTCCGTATGAGCAGGTATTGTATAGCCGGGCACTTCAGCTACCGCAGGTATTTTCTTATAATATAACGCCCGAGTAATCGGTTCCCTTGCCTGGAGAAAAGTCGCAAAACCAATGTTCATCAGATACCGGTCCGTTGTGTTTCCGTTAGCATCGGTATCTGTTGTTTTAATAGCGCCGGAGGTGAGGAACTTCTGCAGGGCCAGCTTAGCCTGGTACATTTTGGAATCAGGATGATTGCCGCCCTGGGCATATTTGTTATCATCTGCAGCACCGAGAATACGATACCTGGTCGTATCATCACAGGGAACGGGAAAAGAATCTGCTACACGCCAATAACCATAATCACTATCTCTACTATAAATTTCACGTCGTAATCCCGAGTTAGTACCCGCGTATACCTCAAGGATCTTATGACGATAATTAGCTTCAAAATCCGTCCAATTCGCCACTACAGACCAGTCAAAATTCCGATCATACACCCTATCAAAATGATCCTTATGCCTATGTGTAACTTCTCCCGGTACGCCACTAACAATTTCATAAGAGTAAGTATGCGCCGGATCATACTGCAAATCATCCTCATAAACTTTCCAGTAGCCAGATCCAGAACTGCGTGATTCAATAGTCCGATACTGTACTGAATTATTTGTTTCATCAGTCACCCTAACCTTCCAATACCGATAGGGGACAAAATCACTCCAATCAGAGACGAGAGACCAGTCGATGTGAGTATCATAAATACGATTACTACATATAAGACTATCATTAGGAACTGCACAATGACGGTTTTGCAAAGAAGTCACACCGGAATCTGCAGTGTTCAAGCCCGGTAGATTGGGTGGATTTTGACTAGGCAGGATTAACTCATTACTGTTGGTGACATATTTTGTCTGATTGTATAGAATATGGCCATGTGAATCCTCGGCAATACAGGGCTGATTCCCAGGCGTACCAGCATCACAATCCGGATTAATTTCAACGCCCCGTCGCCAATAGGTAGAGGGCTTATACGTATTGCCGTCTGCCCTGAAATAGGGTGAATCCTGCATGGAGTTTGAGTTGTCGAAGAGGATCATCACATTGGGCGACCCGGTGCGGCCGGCAAAAAACGGCACAACGTCATCGGTGGCAAACGCCGGGCCAACTGCCAATACGACAAGCAATGAAATACAGCAAAATGTCAAACCGGTCTCTGTGACGCGTTTCATAAAAGCACTCATAATTTCACCTGTTGAGTTTACACAATCAACGTTCCACTCTTTCTGTTATCTGTTTTGTGTTTACTCTTTCAATTATAGCCAACCTTATTAAGTCCCGGGATTGCACCCGGCGGCAGCCCAACTTCAATACCGGCCGTGAGCGAGGCAACGGTATTTCCCCGTTGTGCACAGGCCATAATTTCAACGATTTGCGGCCCACTGCTGCCGGCACCACTTACTCTCTTTAGATAGAAAAGTTTGACTCCCGGTAGATCGGTCCAAGAAAAATTCTTATAGGAATTTCCCTGCAACACCGAGCAGGTGGTCGGTAGTGTAAGCGGTGGAGCACCTCCTGGATTCAAAGGATTATACGCCAGATCTACAGGATTCCTCGGTCTGACGCTTCGTGCCAGGAACTCATTGATACCGGAATCGGCCTGAAAAAATTGTTCTTGAGACCATTTTTCATTGCCCGCAATATTAATTTCAAAAACAGATGTTGTTGTTGCCGCCAGGCCAAGCAGGGTCACCACCACCATAATCATCATAGCAAGGACAAGAACAAACCCCTCTTCATTATGAACAATGGCCGGCAGTGACCAATTCATCGGAAAGTTCATCCATTTATACCATCTCACTCTCATTTTCAATTCCTTGCTCTTTCTTATAGATCTCGAAATTTTCTGTATGAAAATATCACGGGACGAAAAGGCTGTGGCCTATTCACAGTAACAACAATATCCTTGGCATTCCCGGCCATAGGAGCCGGCGCAGCTGTCACCGTCCAGGTAACAGTATAGCCGGTTACGGGATCGACATTTGTATAGGGGGAATTGACAAGTTTCAGAGTTGCCGCGTTAAAAGAAAGCGACCTCAACTGTTCTAGTCGATCAGTGGCCAGACTCACCGCCTTAGTCATGGTATTAGCCTGATAATTGCTGCTGATAGCTGAGGTTTGCAGGGTCATCATGCCCAGCACACCAACAGTCAACACAAACAGGGCGATCAACGCTTCGATCAGGGTAAATCCATTTTCATTATGTATCTTTTTTTCTTTACCAGCCATTTTATAACCCCATGTTTCTGCATTGAATGGTGGTAATGAGCAGCCGGCGCCGAAAATTGTCATTGGCTGCATTCCCGGCAGCAGCGCCATTCAAATCCCAAGGGACCCCGGAAGCAGGGGTATATACCTTCGTGTTGGTAAATTTTCGATCCGGTCGACTTGCCCGCGCGAGAACGGAAACACGGACAGCACGTATATTGGCAGGTACCGTGGTTACCGCCCCATTACCATCAAGATATTGAAATTCAAGTCTTTCGATATTTTCAGCCAAGGGTTGATGAGCCAGCCCAGAAGCAGTAGAATCAACTTCAAAATGTCCACCTCCCATATCCTTCAAGACAACCGTCGAATTGGAAGAGGTCCGACCTATGGTAGATAAGCCTGTTGTAGGAGATTGATACAAATCGTACGCAATATTTTCTCCAGCATCTAATTTATCGCCATCACCACTTAAATCTGCAGAAAAAGCAAGAGCATCCTTCTGCACGTCGTCAAAACCCGTGCCTGCGGATCCAACAGGATCATACCCGGCCATCCTGATGTCCCGGCTCATGACCATCAGGGCCGCCCGAATATTTTGCTGCATCTCGGCAACCGCCTCCTGATTGGTGTACGAACGCTGCTGAACAAGATAGGTTGAATATAAGGCACCCGCAATAATCCCAGAAATAACAAGGGTTATCAGCAGCTCCACAAGGGTGAAGCCCGCAGAATTACTTCGCCTATTAGGCATGGATATCATTGTCTCACCGTTTCCTTTTTTATTATTGCAGCCTGATACCGCCAGCAGGTGTCACAACTAACTTGTACGTCCTGACTGAATCCGGATGGGTTAACTGTACAGTTCCCCCGGATGCGCCGGATGGCAATAATCCAGTTGGTAAAAAGCCAGGCGGAGTGCTGGCTCCAGACAAACAAACTCGATCGGGCATAGATGCGGTTATATTAATTGGATGCGTGGGGTCACTATTAGTGAAGCTGTACCCGCCACCAGTACATGGAGTTCCCGTACCCGGAGTAAAGGCAAACGTAACTGTTGTGTTCGTTTTGATTGCATCAAGCTTCGCCCGCTGCATATTGGAGTACAAATCCCGAGCTGCTGTCTTAAGCCGCATATTGGGCAGCCAATTCAAAAAATTTGGTATGGCTATAGCTGCCATAATGCCGATAACGGCGATGACCACCATCAACTCAATTAGGGTAAAACCATCCTTGTTTTTCAAACGCATACATCATCCTTTTGCAAAAATATAACGATAACGATCTATTCTACTGCACATATCGAACCACGTAGAACAAAAAAAATACAAGAGCAATAAATACCAAAAAATCAATTAATTACAAAAAAAATACAGCGAGAAGGAGAAGAGACGCAATTCAATGAACTTCAAATGAATATAAAAAAAATAGTCACTAACAGATCAAACTATTAAAAAATTTTACAATATTTACTGTTCCGGAGAAAAAGAGTGATCCTAAAGTCGGTTGGTCGGGAATCCAACCCGAAACACGACCAAATCATTCTCCGGACACCCGACAACGACACTCGGGTGTGACGAATAGTCCGATGTTCCCGATAGCTCTCGTAACACAGCTCTTCGGTGTTACGTAATTTGGGGCGCTCTGCGCCTGTTATATCCCAGCTCTCGGTGATTACCTATTATATAAGCTCCACCACTTCCGGGTAACGATGAAAGCACTATTCACAGGTGCCGTAGCGCCGCAGAGCAGTGTTACAATGTAGCTCATGCTCAATATAGCATGTCGTATAACCTTGAGTAAAGCGGATATCCAGTAATCATAAAATAGAACGAAAGCCACTTAAAATCTAAGGCGGGTCTTGCACCCGCAACCCAAAAAATTGTGAATAGTGTAGGTCGGGTTGAGTTTTACGAAAACAGACATTAAACACCGGCTATTTGTTCGCTTTCGATCCACTCAAGCGAACCTACAATCCGTCATGAAATTTTCTTATTTTTTTTATGACAGGAATACGGCAGTAAGATGCTTAGATCGTTATTTCGGTTTTTCCATGGCCTGCCCAAATCATCCGGTGCGGACTCGAACAATAAGCCGGTTCCTCGTTCTTTTTTATGCCGGAACCTGAGCAGTAAGGTGAAAATATGGCTTATTTACGCCGCAAACTTTTCAGACCCAATCCCCTTATTGGTTGCACCATTATTCACTCATTGATATTATTAAAAATTGAATCGTCAAAATGGTGGAAGGAAGTTCCCAGGTCTCGAGTCATCAGTATTCCCACTGACAAATCATCATGCCGAATTTCGGTACCGGGAGATAAAAAATGGTTGAAGAAGCAAGTATGAAAAATACAAAAAAAGAAATGCTGGAAATCATTCGCCACCTGCAAAAAAAACTGGAAGAAAAAGAAAAGGCTAAACTCAATCCTGAAAAAATCAAAAAAGAGACCAAAAAGACGGAGACTATACAACACGCCGACCAGACGGTTGACACAGATCTTGTCACCCGCGTTCATACCCTTAAATTATCCATAAATCAGGAACTGACAGACCTTTCGCAAAAGATCCAGGCTGAAGCTGAACAATATTCAAATCTGAAGCAGGCGATTACAATAAAACAGGCCGAGCTTGAATCACTGTACGGCATTGAGAAAGAAGCGGCCAAACTGGCCACCATTCTGGAGGCTCAACAGCAAACAAGAGAAAATTTCGCTGCGGAGATGGATGAAAAACGTGAACAACTTACCCTGGAACTTAATACAAAACAGGAAAAACTCGAAAACCTGATCGCGGAAACCAAAAGAAACTGGGAGCGGGAAAAGAACGCTTACCAAGAAGCCTTGGCGGAAGAAAAGGAAAAAAATGAAAAAAAGCGAATTCGCGAACAGGAGGAATATGATTATCAGGTAAAAAGAAGCCGTGAACTGGCACAAAACCGATTTAACGACGAAATGGAGCAGGCTGAGAAAGAACTCAAGGAACAAAAAAATATCTTTGAGCAGTTTCAGCAGACAAAAACCGCCGAATTGACTGAACGGGAGAAGCAGATCACTGAACGTGAACAGGTCATGGATGAACTGCAACAGAAAGTGAATATCTTTCCAGAGGAGTTGCAAAAGGCGGTTGACGCCGCAGTGCAGGCGGCCGGGAAGCAAGCAAAAGAGATTGCCGACCATAGGGAAGCGCTTCTGAACAGTACCTTTGAAGGAGAAAAAAATGTTCTGCAAACAAAAATTACCGCTCTGGAATCCCTTGTCAAAGATCAGACGAAACAGATTGACAAATTAACCCAACAACAGGAAAAAGCATATCAGCAGGTTCAGGATATTGCCGGCAAAGCCGTAGCCGGGGCGGCTGACCGTCCCCGGAATATTACCCTCAAAACTGCCGAAACCGAATAGGTGTCTGCTACCTGTCCGCTTTCGCAGAACTCCAGCAGACCTACAGTTCCGCCCCTATTCATTATTGCGTAAACGGTGCCTGTGTATTAGCGCCTTACTCCTAAATTCCCTCATAAAAAACAGGTAAGCGCAGACTCCGAGAAAATTTCAAGTACATCGTAGGAGTCCAGTCCTCTGGGCGAATGAAACGCTTGTTTCGCCCAGAGGACTGGGCTCCTACACCATAGCTCACTTATCAACAATTTTGGGTTGTGGGCAAAGCCCGCATTAGTATGTTGAGAATCGCCACAGGACACACGACGCGGTAGATCAAAGTTTTTACGACACCATCACGAGTAGGTCAAAGGTACATTCAAGAGTATTCAGGCATGGCAACAGGATTGGTTATTTAATTTGTCTCCCAAAAAACTTGGAATTGATCTTGCGCATTATTATCCCCATTGCTATTGTTGATTATCCGGATGATCAACAATAGCAATGGGGATAATATGGAACTTGAACGAATCTTAAATCTAAAAAATCTACTCAAAAAAAAATCATTTTTTCTTTTCGGGCCCAGAGCGACCGGTAAGTCAACGCTTATCAGGCGTCAGTTATCTAAAATTGCAACCGTGGTTGATCTCCTTGATTCCAGATTATATTTGCGGTTACTGGATTCACCCCATGATCTGGAATCCATAATTTCTGCGGATCGACATTCCGACCTTGTTGTTATTGACGAGATCCAACGCATTCCCGAACTCCTCAATGAAGTTCACAGGCTTATTGAAAATAAAAAAATCACTTTCCTCCTCACCGGCAGCAGCGCAAGAAAGATTCGCAGAGGAAAAGCAAACCTGCTCGCGGGTCGGGTATGGGAATCCCGCTTATTCCCTTTGACAAAGAGAGAAATCCCGGACTTTCACCTGGACAGATACCTTCTTTATGGTGGCTTACCTGCTGTTTATCTCAGTGACTATCCTGCCGAAGAACTTGACGCCTATGTCAACACCTATCTTAAGGAAGAAATCATGGCCGAAGGCTTTATCCGGAAGTTGCCTCCGTTCTCACGTTTTCTCCGAACCATTGCCCTGGCAAACGGAGAGATCATCAACTTCACCAAACTGGCCAATGACTGCCAGGTTCCACCATCTACCGTCACGGAATATGTCTCACTGCTTGAAGATACGCTGGTGGGCTTCATTTTACCGGCCTGGACGGAATCAAAAAAACGTAAAGCAATCAGTGCTGCAAAATTTTACTTTTTTGACCCTGGAATAACGCATATGCTTTCCGGCACTCAGTCACTTGATCGCAATTCAAATCTTTATGGCAAAAGTTTTGAGCAGTTTATCGGAATGGAAATCAGAGCCTGGCTCAGTTACAAAAGGAAAAAACAATCCCTGACCTATTGGCGCTCGACCCACGGTCATGAAGTTGATTTTTTAATCGGCAGAGAAACGGCCATAGAAATTAAATCCGCGGGCAAAATTTCCACAAGAGACTTCAAGGGACTCAGACTGTTGGAGGAAGAAAAGATTTTTAAAAATTATATTGTTGTCAGCCAGGATACAATAAATACCAGCGATGGTAAGTTCCATGCTCTTCACTGGGAAAAATTTCTGAATGACCTCTGGGCTGATAAATTTTGAGCGCAGTTCCGGGGAACTCCGGCCCCGGAATTCAAAACTCAAATCCCATATTCCTTGATCTTGGCAAGCAAAGAAGGATAACTTATCTCAAGAATATCGGCTGCCCGGCTTTTATTGCCGCCGGTGGCCTCAAGGGCCCGGGCAATCAGGCGGTGTTCTAGTATTCTTTTCCCTTCTTTAATGGAAAAAGTGCCCAACAAATCATCAAGCCGCCTATTTTGTTTCTGCCCTCCCAATGTTTCGGGAAGATTTTCCGGCAGAAGAACATGCTTATCAGCCAGAATAACAGCACGCTCGATAACATTTTCCAATTCGCGCACGTTGCCGGGCCAGGAATGGCGTAGAAGCAATTCCATTGCTGCAGGTGCTATTGCTTCCACCGCGCATCCATCCATTCCGGCGGCAAACTTTTCCACAAAATAATTGGCCAACAGGGGAATATCACCAGTCCTTTCCCGTAACGGCGGTAAATGCACATTCATGACATTGAGCCGGTAATATAAATCTTGCCGAAAGCGGCCCTGATGCGCTTCGTCGGCAAGATCTCTGGCTGTGGCCGTCAAAATCCGCACATCAACCTTTATATTCCGGCTTCCCCCTATTCGTCGTATCTCCTGTTCCTGTAAAACCCGCAACAGTTTCACCTGCATGGGCAAAGGCAGTTCACCGATCTCATCAAGAAAAAGAGTTCCTCCGCAGGCCTCTTCAAACAATCCCTTCTTATCTCGATCAGCACCCGTGAATGCGCCCCGTACATAACCGAAAAATTCGCTTTCCAGCAGGTTTTCCGGAATACCCCCGCAATTAACGGCAACAAAGGGCTTCTGCGCTCTCGGACTTTTGCCATGTATACCCTTGGCGACCAGCTCCTTACCGGTACCGGATTCTCCGGTGATAAGAACTGTTGTCGTGTGCCGGGCCACCTTTCCGGCCAGGACAAAAAGCTCCTGCATGGCTTTACTTTTACCGATCA
The DNA here is from genome assembly GCA_034780715.1 of Peltospira delicata. Lineage (NCBI taxonomy): Eukaryota > Metazoa > Mollusca > Gastropoda > Neomphalida > Peltospiridae > Peltospira > Peltospira delicata. The sequence goes on along the minus strand of JAVCKW010052188.1, from coordinate 1,070 downwards.
TTGTGCCGAATCCCGACGAAACACCCTCGAGTCCGGCAATTCTTTTTTTAAGAAAAATATTTTCCCGGCGCAGCCGTTCCCGTTCTTCGGCTTTTTTAAGAACCAGGACTATTTCATCATTTTTAAATGGTTTGGAAATATAATCATAGGCACCCTGTTTCATGGCCTTCAGGGCCAGGTCCACGGTGCCGAATGCAGACATCATAATAACAGGGACAGTGTGGCCGGCGTTTTTCACAGCCTGCAGGAAGGCCATACCATCCATAACCGGCATACGGATATCACAGAGAACATAATCATATTCCCCGGCCCCGAGCAGCTCAAGCGCCTCAGACCCATTTTCGGCGGCCTGCACACTGTATCCATGGCCGGCAAGCAAGGCGGACAGCATATGCCGCATGTTGGCTTCATCATCAATGACGAGGAGTTTTTTGTTTAGATCAGGCATTATTCTCTATCTTTATCCTTGCCTTTTTTGTGTACAAGCGGCAGTGCAACAAACACGGTCGTCCCCTTTTCGGCCTTACTCTCGATTCGCATGCTTCCACCACATCCCTCTATAATAGAATAAGCAACTGATAATCCCAGACCTGTCCCCTTGCCGAGCTCTTTTGTCGTGAAAAAAGGATCAAAGACATTGTCAAGATTATCCTCAGCGATACCCGAGCCCGTATCTGCAAGACTAACCTCGATATTGCTTTGTCTACCATTGTTGATTTCCGTTTCAATTAACGTGGTCGTAATCGTAATGGTCTTCCCAGAGTTGTTCCCGGAAGCAATAGCATCTGCAGCATTAAGCAGGCAATTGAAAAAAACCTGCCGAATCTGGTCAGGATCGGCCCTGACACCATCACAACCAGCAGCAAAGTCACTACTGATTTCAATTTCTCGCATCCAGGGCTGAGATTTCATCATCTCTACAAGGTCTTGCAGCACAGCATGAATACAAACAATTTCCCGCTTCCGGCTACTGCTCCTGGAAAAATCGAGTAACTGCCGGACCAGTTTGTTAATTCGCTGAAGTTCATTTTCCGAGCGGCCTATAAAATCCTCTTGTTCGGAAGAAGTTA
>JAVCKW010048857.1:0-14700 GCA_034780715.1 Peltospira delicata | reverse complement strand
AAAAGTTAGCCGGTGAGAAAAAAGTGCCGTATCAAACACTTATCAATGCGCTTTTGAGAAAAGAACTGCAAGAAGTGTAACAGGCGTAAGGAGCAATAATGTTCCTTAAAAAATACTGCAAATTTAAAAAAACATCCCACATACAGTACAAATAGAATAACTGATATAATCCTTTAAAAACAAAAAGGAATATTATGCAACAGTACAGTAGTTTAAAAGCACATTACAAATTTACAGAAGAAGAAGCCTTAATATTAAAAAACTTACAACCACGAATGGAAGAACTTGCAGATAAATTTATAGACGAATTTTATGATTATATATGGGGATTTGGTTCTACTGCCAAGTTTTTAAAAAATAAAGAAATCATCGCACATCATCGACTAAAAATCAAAGAATGGTTCATTAATCTCTTTTGTGGACAATATGATATGACCTACTTTATGCATCTATACAAAATAGGTGAAATTCATGTAAAAATTGGTTTACCCACACATTATGTCAATTCTGCTTTTACATTTGTAAGAACATTTATTCTTCAGAGCATAGAAGAGAATTTTGTAGACAAAGAAAAACATGTAAAAGAGATTAAAGCCGTAGAGAAAATAGTAGATATGAATCTTGATGTACTTACAAGCTCATATCGTGAAGAAGAATTGAGCAAGTTCTTATCTTTGTCAAAATTTGAAAAAACGATTTTAACAGGTTTGAAAAAATTTAATTCTTACATCAATTTCTTTTTAGCAAGTGCTCTAGCATTAGTAGCATTTTTTGCTATTGGCTTATTTGTTTACGATATATATCTACTGTTTTTCTCAAATATCGGAATAGAAAAAGGTATTTTAACCGTTTTGGGAAGTTTATTGGTCTTGTGGGCAGCTATAGAGCTTATACATGAAGAGATCAATCACCTTCAAGGTAAAGGTTTTGCTATAGGAGCATTTATCATGTTGGCTATGGCTGCTTTGATCAGAAAAGTATTGATCTACTCTTTATCGGCTGAAAAAGCGGAAGAACTTTTAATCATAGGTGGTGTTATTGTAGGGCTGGCTGTTGCCTATTGGCTTGTGGGAGGAAAGAAAAAGAGTCTATATTAATTTTAGCTCGTCGTATACTAAAAATGTGCAGTAAATGAATAAGCCCTAAATCGCTATAATACCCCATGGGAAGAAGCCGCGTAGGTCGGGATGTCCTCATCCCGACTTTACAACATTAAGTTGGCTCCCACGTTAAACAACGTGGGAGCCAGAGAAGGTACATTCCGACCGAGGACAGGTGAGAACGAAGAAAAAATAGATTTATAAGGAAAAATTATGATGAGTAAGAGATTAATCACTATAGGTTATATGGGAATATTATTAATAGGATGTACAGGCACAAACAGTGCAAGCATACCAAATTCATCTAAAATCTATTTAAACAATAAAGAAATTAACAAACTTATTAATGGGAAAACACTATATATTAATGATAATCCTAAAACAAGAAGATTTTTTGATAAGGACAAAAGAGTTTACGATTATTATACACGTGATGAAGATGCAACCGATGGTAAATGGTATATTAAAGACAATAAATTATGTTTAAAATACCAATATTTTAAGACAACTTGTTCTAAAGTTGAGAAGGTTTCAAAAGGTTATATTATAGATGGTGAGTTGATTTATAAAATAGTAAATGGTGATAAATTTGATATTAAAAATTCATTTGATTGGAAAAGCAGTAGAGTCGAATATATTAAATTATGGGATTAATTTAGCTCGTAAGTTGGCTCCCACGTTAAACGTGGGAGCCAGAGAAAAGAGCCTCTATAAAAGGTTTTTTTGTGTAAAATTTAATATATTTTAAAAAACCATCCTATAAAGAATAGCTTAAACCAATAGCTGTTTTTTATAGACAGAGCTATCCTGTTGGATTTTTTGAGTATTTGAAAAGAATATTCAAATGATCAAATAGATACTAAAACGATATTTGGTTGTGTTCATTAAAAACTCATTGTTTTCACAAGTGCTAAAACTAACGAAAGTATTTATCTGTTGGGTATAAATACTCTATGGGAATCATAGGGTTTGTTGTGCTTTGCTACAGAATACATAATGGTTGCTATTTTCTTGGAAAGTATGATCAAAGCTTCTTTCTTTGATTTGCCAGAAGAGATTTTGTCTCTAAATATTTTGTTGAGTTGGGGGTTGTGTAATACAGAACTGACAGCTGCCATATATAGAGCATGTTTGGCAATCGGTATGCCTCTTTTGGCAAGTCTGCCTACAGAGAGACTGTTTCCTGATTGATACTGTGTAGGATAAAGACCAAGATAACCAATAAAGGCTTTGGCAGAATCAAAGCGTCTAAGATCACCAAACTCACCAAGTATGGCAGAGATGGTTTTATCAGAGACACCAGGTATGCTCCTAAGATGCTCAACGGTATTGTCAAGCGTATCTATCTCTGTAGCCATAAGCTCTTTGATCTCCTCTTCGATCTGCTTCTTCTCTTGACAATAAAGTTCTAATACCCTAATATAAGAACTGAGCAGAGATGCTCTAGCATTGCAGGCACGACCAGCATACACTGAAGTTTGAGCAAGATCTATTAAATATCTGGCTTTATCTTCAGAGAAGTTGTTACCTTTAATGTGTCGAAACAGACGGGTCAGCTTCTTTGGCGTAGCCTGTGCTAACTGCGTAGCAGTAGGATAAGCCTTGATCATTTCCAATGCAGTCTTTGTAAAAATATTAGGAAAGACTTTGGTGATTTCTGGATTGACTGTTGCCATTACCGTAGAGATTTCTCTTTTAATGGTTCTGATCTTATCCATTAAAGACCTCTTTGCTCTTCCCAATACTTTTTAATGAATGATAGGCATCATTGAATATATGACTCTGTTTGTAGTTTCCTGTAGAAAGAAGGTCTGCAATCACATAGGCATCAATCGTATCATTCTTGATCTTCTTGTTTGTACGAAAGTCTCTATACTTGGCTGTCTGATATGAATTTAACAATAGCACGTCATAATCACTGTCTGTAATGTATTCGTACAGATTCTCTGAATAGGCTCCTGTTGATTCTAACCCGATAATGAAATCATCATTATCCAAAGAGAGATCTCCAAACTGTTTGATCAGCCTTCTTAACCCAAGGATATCAGTATAAATCCAAAATGGCTTTACAACATCTTTGCCAGTATCATCCAAAATACACACATAGTGTTTTTCTTTAGCAACATCAATTCCAACATAAAACATCATAAACCCCTTGAGTGTTAATTTTAAAGTTCTCATAGCTTCGTGTTATACAAGGTAGAAGTTCTGACACTTCTCCTTAGCATCCTATAGATGATTTTTAAAGCTAACACAAGACGTTTTATGTGCTGGTACTAAAGTCCAAAAAGGAAAAAAACTTGTTTATTGTTAGCTTTTGTGAAAACTATGAGTCTTTATTGAACTCAACCTTATTTTATCGATTTGGTTGATAAATATATTATACGAAGGAAATAGTATGTCGCTTATTGTAGATACTCCCAACCCACCATATTATGCTGTTATTTTTACCTCTATAAAGATTGATGAAGATAAAGGTTATGCAGTAATGTCTGATAGAATGATAGAACTACTCTCAAAACAAGAGGGCTTTTTAGGGGTTGAATCGGCAAGAGAAGAGCTAGGTATAACCGTTTCCTATTGGAAAGATGAAGCATCTATAAAAAAATGGAAAACTAACTTTGAACACCAAGAGGCTCAAAAAATGGGTAAAAATATTTGGTATAAAGACTACAAGATTAGAGTGGCAAAAGTGGAAAGGGAGTATGGGAAATAATGGAACTAAATATTTACCAAATAGATGCATTTGCCGGTAAAAATATAAAATTTGACAAATCGGCGATATTCGCCTATAATTAAACAAAAAATAATGAAGGCTTCTCATGAATCAACAGCAGATGCACAAGCTTTTAGACGTTCCCGAACGAACCCTAAGAGACTGGAAACGGGGTAAGCGCGACAAACTCTACAAATTGTTGGAGAGCTTGGATTTTGAGGCCGCACAGAAGCTTTTGCAGATGCATAATGAGCAAGATCTTAGAAAACTGCTTGAGAATGAACACTATTATACTTCACTACGTGAGTTTGAGAAAGATCTCTATGAGGTTTTGGTTTCCCGAAGAGATACCAAGGTATGGCGTAAGCTCTCAAGCGATACCACACTCTCCAAAGAAGCTAGAGCAAGAGCTGCTTATCTTTACAGCTTTTTAACAGACAAAATGGTCAAGCTCTCTTTTAAAAAGGTATTAGATACAGGTTTGTATCATGGTAATAAAAATAGTACTGGAGACGGTTTGGCAAGACTTTATGGACTCAAAAACGGCATTGATATGCAACGATTTAACCAGTATAAAATGACAGGTAGATTTTGATGCTACCTACCAGTTTCAAAGAAGCCATCATCGAGATGATGAGGCAGATCGCCAAGGAGATACCCGATTCACACAAAAAAGTACCTGTCAAAGCTTATTTGACAGGTGGTGGAGCGGTGCATTACTACTGCAACAGCAGGGTTTCGGACGATATCGACCTGATCATGCAGTTTTCAGTCAAAATTCCTGAAAACCTGTTTGTAGTTTGGATGAATGAAGAAGGAAAGTTAGAACAAGTCCACTATGACCATACCTACAACAGCACATTTGGATTGCTGCATGAAGATTATGAAGACAGAGCCGTACATATGGTTACGATTGATGAAAAATTTGAAATTTATCTGCTCTCTCCTGAAGATTTGATCATCTCCAAGCTGACACGTTTTGCACAAAACGATGAAGAGGATATACGTAATATCATAGCTACAGGCAGGGTAGATAAAACACTTTTGTATGAACTGGCTAAGGATGCCATTAATGTGGGTGTGGGCTTTCAAAAGAGGTTTGTTGAAACCAATTTGTTGCAGGTTATGGAGATGTTTGAATATGGAAAATAAGAATATCAATGCACTTAAACTCTACCAAATAGACGCATTTGCCGATAAAGTTTTCGAAGGAAACCCCGCTGCGGTCATTCTGCTGGAGTCCTGGCTGCCTGATGAAGTAATGCAAAAGATAGCTGCTGAGAACAATCTCAGTGAAACCGCCTTTTTTTTGCAAGAGGGTGAAGCATTTACACTTCGCTGGTTTACGCCTAAAGCCGAAGTAGATATGTGCGGACATGCAACACTGGCGAGCGCCTATGTGCTCTTTGAATGTTTAGACTATGGGGAAGATGTGGTAGCTTTTCGTACCAAAAGCGGGTTGCTTCATGTCAAAAAAGAGGGCAATGCTTACTGTATGGACTTTCCACTGCAAGCGCTAAAGCCATGCGACATAAAAGCAAAAATTTACGAAGCCTTTGGGGTGATGCCGCAAGAGACATTTGCCTCTATGGACTACATTGTCGTCTTTGAAAATGAAGAGGATGTATGCAATGCCAAACCGGATATGCAAATACTCAAAACGTTGGATCTAAGAGGTGTATGCATCACGGCACCAAGTCGAACATACGATTTTGTAACTCGATTCTTTGCACCCAAATACGGTATCGAAGAAGACCCTGTAACCGGTTCGGCATTCACACAACTGGCAGGCTATTGGCACGAGCGGCTTGGTCAAAAGACGTTTAACGTAAAACAGGTTTCATCGCGTGGCGGTGAGGTGATGTGTCGCATCAAAGGCGATAGGGTAGAGATAGTCGGTAGTGCGGTGAAGTATTTGGAAGGGGTAATTTCTTTTTAACTCAATGTCATTTCGTCAAGTATGAAATGCTTTAAATCTTGATAATCCGTAATGTTCATCTTGGGTTTATGAATTCCTTCAAAATCGAAAGGATCCTCTTTTTTCGCTTTGATCAAATCGATGATATGCTGAGGCTGATAGGTGATGCGATAGTGCATGGTTGTATCAATCAAATCTTTACCGCTAAATCCACAATGCTTAAGCATATAGACGACATCATATAGATCTCGGATCTTGTTTCGATCGATCAGCAGGAGAGATTTGAGTTTGAAGATACTCTCTACCGAAGCGATTCGCAGTGTGCCTAGTTGGGCAGATTTATCATTTCGGAGTATTTTACTCTCATAGATGTTGCTTGAGGGGTTGATGACAAAATCGACTTTGACTTCGTTGATGATGTATCGTTGCATCACTTTGGTGATATCGCCGCCTTCGTTGATAGTGGTATCGATAATCGCTCTGTCATGCTCTATAGTTATTACCTCTTCAAAAGCATCTAGAAAATCGAGTTTTGGCAGTGTATTGGAAGAGGGAAAGCAGATATCCAGGTCAAAACTTTCTCTATGTCCTAGGTGATATGCCAAAGCCGTGCCACCGATCAAGATAGCTTGATGTTCGGCAAAAAGATCAATGCGGGAAAATGCCTCAAGTAGGGCTTTGGTTTGAGGGTTAATCATGCGGCGGTTTTGAGCTCTTGCAGATAGGTGGTTACTCGCTCTATGAGCCTATCATTGAGGCGGTCTTTATACTTGAGCAGTGTGGACAAAATACGCTCACTACCAAAAAATGCTGCCAACTTCTCTACGACAAAATTGTTATAGGCTCTTTCAAGTGTGGCAACAATGAAAATGTCGGTAGGCACTTTCTTTTGGGGGTCGTTATTCCAAAGAATCGCTTTGGGTAACCCCGCTTCAAGCAGTTCACCGGCACTTACTTGTTCTTTGCTTGAAGGCATCTGTCGAAGCAATACCATCGCATATGCGGGAACATATCCCGATTTTTTCCAACCCGCTACGGTATAGTAGGGGATACCGCTATATTTGGAAAAGGCTTTTTTAGTGATTCCTTTGGCTTTGAGCAATGCTTCGAAGTGTTTGTGTTCTGTTTTCATAATTGTCATTTTAACCAATTTTCTATTATTTGTCAATTTGACAATATATCTCTCTCTCAAGCACCTTGGCAATGCGACAGATTCCCTCTTCCATCCGTTCGGTTGAAGTATGCGTGAAATTAAACCGTATTTCATCATACGCGCCGCCAAATTCGCTTCCGGGCACGAACACCACGCCGTTTTTGATGCATCGACGTACAAGATTGGCGGTGTCTATGCCTTTCAGCTTGCCGTAGACAAACATCCCGCCTTTGGGTGGGGTGTAGTCAAATTGGGGGAGGTGTCGATCCAGCAGTCGGGTAAAGTGATGCATCTTTTCTTTGTAGCGTGTACGCAGCATTGTTTTGTGCCGATAAAAAGCACCGGGTTGTTTAAGATACTCCGAGACGATGCCTTGTGTGATGAGTGAGGTATGTAAGTCCATCGCTTCTTTGTAGGCGACAAGCGGTTTGAGCAAGGCGCTGTCTGCGCGTATCCATCCGATGCGCAACGAGGGTGCCAAGACTTTGGAGAACGAACCCAGATGAAAACTTCGATGCGGCAGCATAGAAGAGATGCAAGGTAGCGATTCGTCAAAATAGAGCTCCGAGTAGGGCGAATCCTCGATGAGCAGCGTACCATGCGCATCGGCGATTTTGGCGATGCGTCGGCGATGTGCAAGGCTATAGGTCGTGCCTGTAGGGTTTTGAAAATCGGGGATGAGGTAAGCAAGCCTGCCATGTGCCGCCGCTTCTTCAAAGACGTTTAGATCGATACCCTCATCATGCAATGCTACGGGAAACGTTTGCATACGATTGAGCGCAAAGAGATTCATCGCACCCAGATAGGAGGGACGCTCGACGATGATGCGCTCTTTTGTATAAAAACGGCAAATGATGTCAAGTGCCTGTTGCGAACCTGTGGTGATGAGGATGTTTTCACTTGGCGTTGCAAAGCCCTTGTCGCTATATATCTTGGCTATCTGCTCACGCAGCGGTGCATAGCCTGTTGAGAGCCCATATTGGAAGGTGTGGTTGTCTTTTAGCACTTTATTGGCTGATTTTTGTAATGTGCCGATTGGAAATAGCGTTTCATCGGGAAGTCCACCGGCAAAGCTAATGGTGTCGGATGTGGTGTGTTCGAGTATCTCGCGTATAAAAGATCGTTTCATGCATAGCCTTTTTGGAAGCATTGTAGTACATTGCAATCTTTTAATGCTATACCGTTTTTGCTTGATTTATTGTCTATTTTTGCTAATTATGCTATAGTGCCAAGATGAAGTTACGAACCCAAACCACCCATCAAGCGCTTGTAAACGATGCACTCTATTACATTTACCGTCATATAGACACCGACATCAACATTGATGCGTTGTGCGCGGAGCTTGGGGTGAGTCGCTATCATTTTCAGCGGGTTTTCAAAGCGCAAACGGGTGAAAATCTCTATGCGCGCATCAAATCCATTCGCCTGCAAAAGGCGGCAAGTCTGCTCTTAACTAACCGTGGTGCGACCATAAGCCAAGCGGCGCAGGCATGCGGTTATGCGTCTCAAAGTTCGTTTATACGCGCCTTTGGAGCGCGTTACGGTATGACCCCTACAGCATGGCGAAATGGCGGGTTTGCAGGCTATGCGCAAACAAACCTATCGGCCTCCGAACGTACCGCCGCATCGCGTGCGAATTTTGCGCATCTTCAAGCGCACATTGTCAAGCAACCCCAAATGTGCGCCTATTACATTCGACACAAAGGCTATACGCCGCAAGTAAAAACGGTATGGCAAAAGCTCTATGCATGGATGATTTCCAACGATATGGAGGCGTGCAAAACGGTAGGTTTATATCATGACAATCCTATCATCACGCCTTTGGACTCATGTGCGTACGTTGCGGCGGTAATGGTGGAAAGTGAACAAGATTTCAAAAGCTCGCTTCCTTCGTTTACGATCCCGGGAGGACTTTATGCGACATTTGATGCCAAAGGCACCTACGGCGATATATTGCATCTGATTCGCTATGTCTATCATACATGGCTACCTGCATCAGGCTATGAAACCACGCCCATGCCTTCCTATACGATCTTTGAAAAGAACCATTTTCTGTCTGATGATGGGTGTTTTGAAGCGACGTTTTTTCTGCCTCTTTTGTTAGGATAAATTACTATAGCAAGGAGGCTTCCGATACCTCCCCCCCCAACACCTCCACCGCTTTTACGATCCCTTCATCGCGTTTGACTTTGAATTATTAATTAGATATAATCCTACCAAACGAACGTTTGGATGGAAAGTATGGCAATAGCAAAAACATCAAAAGAAAATATTTTAGAAAATGCAATCAGACTCTTTAAAAGAAAAGGCTACCACAATACCTCAATGGCAGATATTGCTGCTGAATGTGGCATTATAAAAGGGAGCCTTTATCATTACTTTAAAAGTAAAGACGAAGTAGGTCTTGAAGGTCTGAAATATATACATAACTATTTTGTAGATAAAGTCTATTCTATCGCATATCAAGAAGATGTAGATGTATATGAGAGAATAGAACGTTATATTCAAAAGATTGATGAGTACTTCTTGCATAGTGAAGGAGGGTGTATTTTTGGTAATTTTGCTTTGGAAATTCCATCTGAAAATGAAGCATTCAGAGCAGTAATACTTGAAGATTTTGATGCATGGTGCAACTCTTTTGCATTTATGCTGGATAGTAAATATGCTAAAGATGAAGCACTTTCTCTGTCTAGAGAATATGTAGCACTTACACAGGGCGCTATTATGATGATGAATCTACGTAATGATTCAACAGATTACCTTAAAGTGGGGCAAAAAATAATTTCATTACTAAAGGATTGACATGCAAGAAGAAAAACGATTACCTCTACCACCATTCAATGAAGAGACTGCAAAGCAGAAAGTGCGCATGGCAGAAGATGCATGGAACGGTAAAAATCCTCAAAAAATAGCAATGGCATACACAATTGATAGCCAATGGCGAAATAGAAACCTGTTTATAAACGGAAGAGAAGAGATTAGATTGTTTCTATCTGAAAAGTATGCAAAAGAGCTCGATTATAGATTATGCAAAGAACTTTGGGCTTTTACCGATAATAAAATAGCAGTGCGTTTTTCTTATGAGTGGCATGATGAAACAAGGCAATGGTGGCGAAGTTATGGTAATGAAAATTGGGAATTTGATGAAAATGGATTGATGAAAGTTAGAATTGCAAGCATTAACGACTTAGCCATTGAAGAGAGTGAAAGAAAACTTATTTGGGATGGGTATAGTCGCCCGGAAGCCTATGCAAGTCTTAGCGATATGGGATTATAGGATTGGCAAAGTATCATAATGATTTGGGATGATGTATGAAAGTATTCCATAAAGGTCATGTGATTGCACGTGATAAATATAGAACAAAATCAAATGTAGATTATTGGTTGGAAACTCTGGATACTACAAAGCTAAATGTAGCAATGAAAGAGTTTATAGAGAACACAACCTATTTCTTTTTTGCTACGGCATCTCCTGACGGTCAGCCAAACCTCAACTTTAAAGGCGGAGAAAAGGGTTTTCTACATGTTGTAGATGAAAATACGTTGATATTCCCAAATTTTAAAGGTAATGGTATATTGCATTCCATAGGTGATTTGGAACTCAATAACAAAGTAAGTCTTCTCATACCTGATTTCAATCACAATGTAAGGCTGAAAATTATCGGTACAGCCACAGTTATATATGAAGATCTTTATGTTTGTGAATATTTAGACTACTACAGTAACATTGATTTTGAAAGTTTGATTTTAATCAAAATTGACTATGTGATTCCTAATTGTCCTTCTAATCTCCATCGAGTTCAAGATGCTGTAATAGGCTTTGAAGAGGAAAATAGAGATTCATATATTTTAAAAAAACTTATGGGGATATAATTTTAAAAAAGATGTTTGTTTAACTCTAAATTTTAAATAATCGCCCCAAACCACACCTCCCCCAACGCCTCCATCGCTTCTACGATTTCCTCATCTTCAAACCCGCCAAATCCAACGCGCAGCGCTTCAAACTCTCCGCCGCTTCGCTCTTTGGAGAGATATATTTTCAGTTGCGCATCTTCGGCTAAGCTTTGCAGTTTTTCCCAATCGAAAGGGTGGGTGGGTTGTATGAGTATGGAGAGTCCGCCGCCTTGGGAGACGATGCGCATGGTGTTGCCAAGTCTCTCTTGCAGTGCATCGCGCATACGGTTGTGCTTTTTGCGGTAGAAGGTGCGCGCTTTGCGGATGTGGCGTTCGTAGTGTCCCTCTTGCATCATGAGCGCCATGGTGCGTTGCAGGTGCAGTGAGACGCTGGAAAAGTAGGTGTCGTAGCTCTTGTGGTAGCGTGCAAGCAGCGGACGGGGCAGTACCATGTAGCCGATGCGAAGTGCAGGTGAGAAAGACTTGGCAAAGGTGCCGGTGTAAATGACACAATCGTTTCTGTCAAGCCCTTGCAGGGCGGGTAGCGGGTTGCCTTCGTAGCGCAGTTCGCTGTCGTAGTCATCTTCGATGACAAATCCGCCGCGTGATGCCATGATCTCAATGAGCTTTTGGCGGCGGCTTACGGGCATGCTCACACCGGTAGGGTACTGGTGCGAAGGGGTGATGTAAACGACCTGCGCAGGTGAGGCTTGCAAAGCGTCTGTGTCGATGCCTTTGTCGGTTACGGGGATGGGGTGTACGGTGTAGCCGTGATCTTCAAAGATGCGCCGCGCCACATGATAGCCCGGATGCTCCATGCCAAAGTGGGTGCATGTGTTGCGAAGCAGTCGTGCTACAAGGCCCATGGCATCGATGAAGCCCGAAGTTACGACGATCTGCTCTGGAGAGGCATGTACCCCGCGAGAGGTGGCAAGATAAGCGGCGATCTGCTCTCGAAGCATCCTGTCTCCCAACCCTTCGCCGTAGTTGGAAAGATCGAGCGGTTGGTTGAGCGCTTTGGTGCTAAGACGCTTGTAGAGCTTAAGCGGAAAAAGCGAGGGGTGTAGTTGCGCAGGAAAGAAGTCGTAGCGGTAATGCTTGGAAGAGGGAGCGGGGCTTGGTGGAGGAAGTGTGAGTTTGTGTGGCAGCGTGTCAATTTCGCTGACCACATATCCGCTCTTGGGGCGACTTTCGATGTAGCCTTCGGCATAAAGCTGTGCATAGGCGGTCTCCACGGTGGTTTTGCTGATGTTGTAGAGCGTGGCTATTTTGCGGATGGATGGGAGTTTCTCTCCTGCTTGTTTGTGGGTGAGTATGTCGTGTTTGAGCGCTTCGTAGAGTTGACGGTAGAGCGGCACAGGGCTTTTGGCATCGAGTAAAAACATATCTGTCCTTATAAAAGAGTAAAAAACTGTATCTTTACACAAGGTTAGTTTAGTTGTTATGATACCCAAAAAATGAGGAAAAGAGATGAACCCCCTATTTGAAATCACCGACAAAACACTCATCTACGAAGTCCTCGATAACGCCGAGTACGGTACTTTGGCACTCAGTGATGAGGGCATACCCTATGCCGTACCGGTAAACTTCGTACGCATAGATGAAGCGGTCTATTTTCACGGTGCGTTGAGTAATCGTAAAATGAAAATGCTCTCATCTAACCCAAATGTCTCCTTTTTGGTGGTAGAGAACTATTCGCTTATTGCCTCATACATGAGCTCAAAAGATGGTTTGGCGTGTCCTGCGACACAGTTTTTTAAATCTGTCAGCATCGAAGGCATGGCGAAAATGGTTGAGAACAGGGAGGAAAAAGCGGTGATGTTTGAAGCGATGATGCGCAAGCTTCAGAGTGAGGGAGGCTACAAACCCTTTGGTGATGAGGCATACGACAGAGCGCTTAAAGCTACGGCGGTAGTAAAGATTTTACCCGACACGATCTCATGCAAATTCAAATTTGGTCAGCATCTAAGCGATGAACGCTTTGAGATGATCATCGCTCATTTGCAAAAGCGCGGGGATGTATTGGATAAGCAAACCATAGAGATGATGCAATGTTACAGGAGCAAATGATGAAAGCATTTTTAAAAGCCACCGAGATCATTGACTACCATCACCCCGAAGTGGCGGCAAAAGCCAGGGAGATTGCCAAAGATTGTGTGAGTGACGAGGCAATAGCCCGCAACTGTTTTTTGTTCGTGCGCGATGCCATACGCCATAGCGGAGACTACAAAGACGACATTACTACCTGCACGGCAAGTGAGGTATTGCAACACCAAACGGGATGGTGCTACGCCAAAGCCCATCTGCTTGCCGCACTTTTGCGTGCCAACGGTGTGCCTGCAGGCTTTAGTTATCAAAGACTTAGCTGTTCGGAGTATACGCCCGGTGTTTACTGTCTGCATGGACTTAACTGGATCTATATTAAAAAATATGGTTGGTACCGTGTTGATCCAAGAGGAAATAAGGAGGGAGTAGATGCACAGTTCACGCCGCCATACGAGAAGCTGGCATTTGCCATAGGTGAACATGAGTTCGATCTGCACCGAAACCTGCCCGATCCGCTGCCGAAAGTTGTGGAAGCGTTGCGGCATAACCGTTCTTATGCAGAGATGATAAAAAATTTTCCCGATACAATAAACATGAGAGGATAAGATGCAATACAAAATAGCCGATATCAACGACATTGATGCCACATTGGCGCTGCACAGCAAATATCAGATAGACACAATCGCCGAGGAGGACAAAAAGGACAGCTTCGTCACTACGCCGTTTACGGCTGAAGAGTTGACGCAGCTCATAGAACAGGAGCAAGGACTTTTCATCGCCAAGGAGGGCGATGAAGTGCTGGCGTATGTGATGAGCGCATCGTGGGAGTTTTGGTCTAAATGGCCTATGTTTGCGCATATGATAAAAGATCTGCCAAACTTGGAGTACAAAGGAGAGAGACTAAGTGTAGAAAACTCCTACCAATACGGCCCCATCTGCATAGACAAAAGTGTCCGAGGTACCGAAGTACTCCCAAAAATATTCAACTTTGCATTAGAGCAGATGTCCAAACGCTACCCGATTTTGGTGACATTTGTCAACCAGATAAACCCACGCTCCTATCAGGCGCACACACGCAAGCTAGGCTTGGATGTGATACAGGAGTTTGAGTATAATGGCAATAGGTATTGGGAATTGGGGTGTTTGACGGACTTGGATGTATAATGGATAGGATACCAAAGGAGACTGATAATGTACGAATTGTTAGGGCTGTCCGTGATTATTGTTTTGGTACTGTTTGTGGTTATTCTGATTGGAACAATATTGGGATATATCATCAATAGTATGTTTAAAAATACAAATTTGAAGCATAACATTGTTGGTAGTATCATATTTATTTTACTGATATTGTTGCTTATTGGTGGTAGATTGCTCTATATTGCTTGTTAGCTGGTATGAAAAATAGCACAAGGGATACAACTACGCTAAACTCTTCTCAATATCGTCAATAAATTCTCCCGGTTCATCCAGATATAGTGCTATTTTGTTTGCCCTTTTTTTGCCACCGAACAAGGTCAGAATATTTACCTTATATTTGAGTGATATATAGATATTTGGCTCAACCGTTGTCATTAGGGTCAAATTGGTGTATTCTTCTTTTTGTTCTTCCGAAACATGACACTCGATCGCTTCTATATCAGTCAGCTCGATATCGGTTTTGTAGTGCAAGGCTATGCGAATCAGCAGATGGGTGCTACTCAATCTAATCGGATGATATTTGATGGATTTATAATCTCCGATCAACCATAGCATACCATAGATAGTCAGTCCAGTAATGATCCAGGCTGCCGTCGTATTCCATCTCGACAACAATATGTGAGCAACAGGTATTTCTATGATAGAAGCAAAGATGATCACCCATATCATTACACCG
>JAVCKW010047747.1:2457-14768 GCA_034780715.1 Peltospira delicata | reverse complement strand
ATTATTATTATTATTATTATTATTATTATTATTATTATTATTATTATTATTATTATTATTATTATTATTATGTAATAGCATTTCCCCAGATAAGTTGAAAATGTCAGGTATGGGGCTATGATTCATTACCTTACAATTATGTAAAACATATAGTTCATACTTATATACAGACATGACAAAAACACTAATGTATAAGCCGCATTCAAAATCAGTCTGATAGGAATTAGGTGCATCATCAAATATATTTAAATTACACATATGTAAATATATGTTTGAAATACGTGTACCCTAGAATTCTTAAGCTACCAAATCTTCCTGAACAAACTAATTTCACTAACACAATCTGAACGACGATACAGTTATTGTAGTCGAACGTCGTATCTCAACACAATGAAAAAACTCACATGGTTGGTCTGGATAAAAATTTATGAGGAGGGTGGGACTTCAACAGTTTCATAAAATTAGCCACGATTTTGCAGATGTTGATTGGAATTTGTAAATCGTGCAGAGGCAAAAAAAGTTCCAATCATTTGGAAAGAACAAAACAAAAATATTACAGATGGTTACCAGAGGCGATATTCCTAGTTCTGCAACTATGAGAAGAACTGTCTAACATGTTCTGCAACTATGAAAACAACTGTCGTGTTCTGAAACTATGAGAACTGCCCATAATGTTCTGAAACTATGAGAACTTCCGTCATATTCTGTAACACTAAGAAGCACTCCATCGTGTTCTGCAACTATGAGAAGAACTGCCTATTGTGATATAGATATCCCATGCTGGTACCTAGGGACACGAAACTCAAAGCACTAAAGGAGAGAATCAAGACTCCTATTGTTTAATAAAACACCAACTGTCTTCACATATCAAATTCATGGGGGATGGTAGGATATTTATGCATGCATTCAAATGTATGATGACAGAAAAGCACAGATTCCTCTATTACCATGATTACCGACAACCCCCACTCTCCATAATTGATTAAATATGGTATACATATAATGCAAGCTTGCGACAACTGTCAGTAATCATAATGTACTGGCTTGATGAAGTTTTTTTGATGAAATGCTAGGATGATTTCATATTGCAACATACTTTGCATTACGAATCAGTTGTCACAGGCAGAAATCAACAGAGTCAAAGGGAACTTAATACAAATCTGATATCTTTTCCTTGATCAACTGCATTATTATATAAGGAGTCTATGTGATAGGCTATATGGGAGTGGTTGGACCGGCATGCCAGAGCTGTTTATAGCAAGACAAGGATGACCATTGTGTTGACAAAACCCCAGAAATACTTTACAGATGAACGATAGCAGGACCAGAAATTACACGTTTTCTGATAGATTGGGCTGCAGACGTCGTCTTTCAATTCATCAAAAATTTACAATCAAAATGAATTCAAAATGTCTATAACATGTTTTCCAACTGCTTGTCATTGCTTTTGAAGATGAAAAGATATCCAGATAAGAATAATAGCAGTATCCGTTTGTGGATGCCTCAGTTGTAACCACAATCTATATCACCACTACTGGGAAACAGCACTATGAACGAGACAGACGTGTAGGTACAACCACTCCAGCAAGCCACCTCCCCCAACAGCACGCAACAAGATGAAAACCACGCAGTAAGCAGTTTGTCTTTTATTCATTCGCAATGATTTGCATCGCCTGTCAAACAAGAAAAAGGGTTACGTATCTGCAAATGCTTACTCTCCCATTTTTGCTAAGTTGAGGACGAGCAATGGATAATGGTTAAAGGAAGCCTCTGTGGACAACTTTGCAACATGCATAGGATTCGTGATAATAGAGCATTCGTTTTATGTGCAGTAAAGTTGTCAAACAAAGTGCAAGTGTATCATATGCAATCTTCTGTCCACTGTCCTTTGTCATTGTGATGGGACTAACGCCAAAGGGGAGCAACAGTTCAGTAATATGAGAATTAGGGATATTAGCGCGTGACATTTACTGTTCTATATAGTAAATGACGTTATTAAATCCGTTCTTATATATCATGCTGCATTTGAATGGCACCTTTTAGGCATGAATGATGATCCAATTTAAGAACCTGGTCTAAATGACATTTCTAATTGGATTAAAGTAATTAACTCTTACATAGTTTGATGATGACTTGGAGCTCTTAGTTCGCTGACATATGGAAGCGTATATGGCATCACATTGCAAATGTCTCTGAGTGGGTGTCCTCTTAGCGAGTCGGGCAACAGGCTCAACCTTGCCCAAATACCTTATTGTCTTTGCAGGGCCGTATCCTGTTGAAAGTCACTGTGGGGGGGGGGGGCAGTACTTTTATAAATACATTTGTTACTAGCCCGACTACATGAAAAATGCGGAAAAAAAAGAAAAAGTGAGATTCTCCCCCATTCACCCCCCCTGGAGGGTACGGCCCTGGTTTGGATATACTAAAATAATCACAGTAAAGGTTTTATATCACAAAATGGGTATGATTATGCCGTTTGGAAGAAACATGTGAATAAATATTTTATCTTGGGTGAATTAAAAATTAATTCAATTGTGCCCAAAACCATATCGCATAGCACAACTTTGACAGGCTAGTATCAGAAAACTATAACTAGGAAACCTTGCATCTATTAAAAATTGTAATCTACATACCTAACATTTGGCTAAAAGGGTTCGTTTTGAACCGTAAGTGCATACTTTTGCCTAAAAATGTTGCTTAACTAATAGGTCCTGTTCTCATGCAGCAATTTATCCATACAAGTATTTCCGTGCGGATTATAAATGACCCCGTGAGTCAAAGTTGGCCTATATTTGCTTTGTGTAAGCATAGTTCAATTTTTAAATTGTAAAAAATCAGTTGGTTAATAATATGATCGACACGAACAGCTTACTGTTTGTATTACTTGGTACCGTACACATCTTCGATTAGGGTTAACTCAGAAAAACGGAATTTGTTACGGAAACATTTTACAGTGATTAGTGGATAGAAAAGAGAAACATTATATTTTGCATGTGAACAGCTTCGTCCAAATTAGGAAAAAAACGGATTACAGTAGTCCTAAAATCATTCTGCCAAGACTGGTTAGCATCTTGGTCGATGCTGCTCTGAAAACTGATTTGGTATTTTGCAAACTGTGGTGGTGCCATCAGTGGTGTATAATGTGAATAGGATGCTATCGGTAAAACAACATTTATAATTTTACTCATTTGATAATAACAAATCTGTTCTCTTGGCCTTTTATAAATTGGGATAATGATTTCTCCGTTAAAGGTTTAAGTTCATGTAGCAGATAATGGGGAAAAGCGATTTGGTAGTGTGCAACCAGTTATTTTAGTACGCGTGACGCTACTTGCTGTCGCTTGTCTTTTCCTGAACAGACATAACGCAAACCTAATGGTAAACCGTAAAGGTAAGCACCAAATTCAGCAAATGTATTAGAATTTTAACAAATCTAAATAAAAAATAAATTAAACTTTAGTCATGTCGAGAGGTTAGATGTGGGGAAATGTATTATTATTGCTCACTACTGGTCTACGGGTCACTCGACTGAAAGTAGAAACAGACGCCTTCTCCGAACGATGAGACGCGGTATTATTATTATTATTATTATTATTATTATTATTATTATTATTATTATTATTATTATTTAAATTATACACTTTGGTCGGCATTGAATTTATTTTACAGAATAAAGCATATTGTAGGAAAACCATCAACTATCTCAGTAAGGATGAGTATTGAATTCCGTCCCGTATTGGATTCCGTCCCTCTTTCCTTTATGACCTTTTCGTAACAAATCTGAGCACGCGTGAACATTGACATCAGAATAATGGTAATATATGAAACAAAATCTTGCCATTCGTGAAACAAATTTACCAAAACAAACAAGTAAAAATTTACTTTTTAATAGGTTGAATGAACAGGTTTCCCCTATTACGGAATCAGTTTGATTCCTTGAGGATATTGGTAAGCAGTTAAGCTGTTCAAGAACAAAAGCAAAATCGTTACTTTTAAATTACAAGGCTCTGTTTGCAATTTGTCCAAAAATCAGTATTTAGTTCAATAATTCATCAAGATAAACTTTGACAAAACATATTTTTGAACTGGTCTCATTTGCTAAAAGGTTAGTCTAAATAAAAAAATATTGTATCCCAATGAAACAGTTTCCAGCTTATTAACTGTAATCGTACAGTGTAAGTGTAACAGAACATATTTTACCTCGGTTATTCTACTATTAAAATCAACAATTTGTAATTTTTTTACATCTTAACTTTGCTTGTATAAAATTGATTTCTCAACCCGGTTGTAAGTTGGCATTTTGTGCAGGGCTGAAACAAATTTAGTCTGTCTGTATAAATGTATCTTTCTTTTCTGCAGGAGTAATGAATATCGCATGATTTTCTGAAATATTTGGGATTTTTAAATTAATGTTTTATATTAATGATGGTAAATTAAGATAAGCTAGAGACCTGGTGACTAGTAGTTTCGAGTCCTGATTTGGTACATTAAAAATACTGTAAGACCTCTCTATACTGATTAAAATTGAGCCTTTGAAAGATATACCCTTCAAAATGCACATCAGGGTGTTTTCTTGACAAAGCCACATCATATTCAGCAAATACGGGTAATTTCTTCCTTTTGGAACTTGTAGTATCTACAAAACAAGACTTATTAAAATCTGTTCTTTTTCACTAACCTTTAACATAGTTATTACTATCTACTAATTTAAAATAATAAAAATAAAAACACAGTTATTACTATCTACTAATTTAAAATAACAAAAATAAAAACACCACTTTAGTTTTTTTTTAAATAATAAAAAGAGTAGTAGAAATATAATAATTATTCCCCTTTGAGGGCTATATTCAACAAAACAAAAATCATTTGATCAGCTGTTTGGAAATTAGCCAGTAAAATATAACCAGCTGATCCTTGAGAATAACTACATTTAGAGGCAATGCAGATAGGTCCTACTAGACTTTTCTTTACTACTGTGATCACAAATTGGACATGGTGAAGGAAATAACTCACAGGTAAAGTATAGTGAGTGGTCAAATCAATTCCACCTATTTCTTGTCTGGGATGATGTATATATGCATAAACATCCCTTGCTGTTAATTGAAATAGTAACCTACTGCAAATAATTTGTCATGGTTTGTATTGCAGTTTGCTGGTCATTCTAGGTCACGTGTGAATAAAGTTTCTACTGTGAACCAAATACACTAAGGTTTTCATAACTGCTAACCTTTTCTTTCTGTACAAATTATTCCTTGACCTATGTTGACGCAGCAGGTTTCCTTTCTCACTGTCATAATAGTCTTGACCATATGTCTTAAGCCATATTATAAATAAAATTTGTTGAGTGCTACATTAATAGAAATGTTTTTGTTAGAAAATCTAATTTTAAGTTCAAATATAAGCATAACTGCAATTTTAATTTACTCGCTAATTGTCACATTGAGAGCCTATTGTAAAATGTTTCTCTACAGTGTAAACAAGGTCAGCCATTATCAGAGGCAATGTTTGTTTTGTTTCCATGGTAACAGCAAATCACAATAATTACATATCACGTGATTGCTTTTTGACCCGGTCAAGACATGACCCACTATGTACTTTTCTGTTTCAAAGTGCTGTAATTGATACAACTGGTGTAATGAGTGCAACACACTGTTTGTGACGGGATAGGAATAACTGGTGACTGGATTAAATGTTTTAAAGGTTTAAATAATAAAATAATTTTGGATATAGTATCTTTAAATAAACTTTCTAACTCTCCCACATTGGTCCATGCTGTAAATTAGGATTTGACAATTTTAAATTTGTATTTTCAGGCACAACTGTACTGAACTAAATATTACTAGGCTTACATATCAATGGCAAGTTTACCTAGTGGGACTGGGAGCACATTTTCTGAGCTTGGGCCAGATAAACCGGACTTCATTCACCTAGATGACCGATACAGATGTGCTTACTGCAAACAGGTTCTTCATAATTCAATGCAAACAAGGTTACTATATGCAGTTCATTTTTGTTTGGAGTATTAGAAAATACTCTTTGCAAATGTCCTCGGAGCAACAACTACAGATACAAATACAAGTTTGTTTTAGTGAATTACCATTAAATAAATTCACATTTAATAATACTACTATGAAGTATAAAGAATTTATTTTTCTTCAAAGTTGTCTCTCCTCACTGTTAATTATATAGCTGTACAAACAATGAACACATCAAATCATATTTACATTATTTAAGACCTGTCATTATGCAGACACTGCAGTAACTGTCATTGTATTTGTATTAATAGTTGTTACCCCAGGGTAAACTTTAACTGAAAATTAGCAAATTGTTTGTTACCTCCCTTTTTCATAAAAACCTTGTTTTTTATATATTTATTAGCAATTTTAATGACCAAACGAACTATGCTTTGAATAAAATAGGATCTCATCAAATTACTTGTGTATGTTTTGTGACCAATTTAGATTAGATTAGATTTCAGACATTCATTCAGTCGTTTCAGATTTTATTTTAAAATGTATTATATCACTGTACATTTTATCACTGTTGAAGATGGCGACTAGCAGTTTCAAGTCCTGATTCCACAAAAAGACTATCACAGTTTTATGTTTAAATCTTGTTTGGGAGTAAACTTGTATGTTTAGATATTAAGAAGTATACTTCATCACTGGTGTATTTAGGTTTCATTTAAAAGACTATCAAGTTACATGATTAGATCTTGTATAAAAGCAGATTACATTACTTATCTGTTCAGATATTAAAAGCTATATGAAAGAAAACTGATCACTCTGGGTGTCATTACACATCAGATGTCATGCGTCATTTTTCCTAAATCTGTAGTGTGTGTTTAGATGTGGACATCGCCTGTGTGAACCGTGCGTGGATGTCATCTTCGCCAGTGGAGAACCCGTTGACTGTCCAGGTGCAGAGGAGGACTGTGAACGTCTGAAAAGAAGTGATGTAAGATTAGCTCCTTTGAAAGGAAGCACTTCATCTATGGATATTCTGTCTGTAATTAAATTACAAATATTAAAAACGTTTCTTCGTTTTGGGGGACAAATCTTCTGAATTTTCTTCAACTAAGTTCTAAGGAATGATTGGGTTTGTTATATCAGTGTGTGGTCAGTAATATGGAACTCCTTTCAGTTATCTTAAAGTTACAGTCTCTGGAATATTTTTGTTATTTAGAACATTGGATTTGATAGTTTATCCAAGTAAAAAATGAAATTGGGTCACAAAGAGGGGCTCTCACCAGTTACTGTTTTCACTGTGCAGAATTCCTCAAGATCATATGAAATTTTCCTGTTTTGGAATGTTACTAATGTTTAGTGTACTACCATATTACAGCAAACTATGTGCACTTGATTTTATAACATTGAAATCCGACACTAACTTGACAATGTAGTAAAATCCAAATTGCAGACCTATTAGCAACGTAAATATCAATCATTAAACAAGAATTACTCTGTAAAGCTGTATATTAAAAACAGTGTTATTTTCTATTTGTAATGGATACAGTAGCTTGAAAAATTTATTTTTATGATAAATGTGTTAGTAGGACTTATATAATCTATTATTTCCAAGATAACAATATTTAACCCTCTCTCATGATCACTTTGACAAATCCATTTTTTTTCAGATTTTTTTTGTCTATTGTATTTTATACTTATACCTATGGCTTGGCAGGAAAAGTAGATACTCTACACTCAAAAGTCATGAGTTCACAGATTATTGCTGCATTAGAAATATAATTATTTGTTTTTTTTTCTTTAGATTTTCCCTGATAAAAGTTCTAGGAGGGAAATCCGGAACCTCCATGTTCGTTGTAAGAATTCCAGTGTGGGATGTGATTTTATAGCCCCATGGAAAGATATTGAGGTAGGTATAGCACATGATAATTCCATAATAATATATCTACAGCAAATATACTGAGGGACAAAAGAAACATTTGACTGAAGTAAGCCTACACTCAGTTTCACCAACAACATATGGAGTGGTCACGTCATCATCTGTTACGGAGGGTTTATGACTGATATAGGTATTATTTGCATGTGTCCTACATGTGCATGTAACAATAAATTGAAAAATTATAAATATATATTCTACTAAACAGATGTTATGTTTCTTTTGTCCCTCAGTATATTTTATGAAAATGAAAATAAAAATATTGTGAAGTATTTTTAGTGAAATTAAATATGCCAATCTTCAGGCATATACTAACCCCCTAAAATAATTTTGTTTTCAGTGAAAGGTGTTATAACCTTCTCTCCTGTTACTTTTAATATATTTGGGGGCTGACCAATTTAATTGCTAAAAAAAAGAAGAAGAAAAAGGTGTTTGTTTTTTTACAAAATTATTAATGAAAATCTTCTAGACTGGCATTTCAACATTTTTTTTTTCTTTCTGTTAAATCAGTACCTCTTAGAATGTGTAGCTTTTAGTTCAATTTTGTGAGAACTTATGATTAAATATCCTCCATTACAAGTACCCCATTTGTACTGGATTTTGTGCCTGTGATGTTTGCTGAATGAAACGGTCACTGGATCAAGCACGTTACAAG
Source organism: Peltospira delicata (assembly GCA_034780715.1). Lineage (NCBI taxonomy): Eukaryota > Metazoa > Mollusca > Gastropoda > Neomphalida > Peltospiridae > Peltospira > Peltospira delicata. The sequence goes on along the minus strand of JAVCKW010047747.1, from coordinate 6,211 downwards.
TTAAGTAGAGATAGAATGAAAAGTCACCGAGACATACGCTCAATTGCATTAGGTTATTTCCATTTTAGATTTTGAGAGTAGGGATCAGGATGATTAACAAATATAATTATTAAAAACAAATCTTTAGCTTGAGTCCAAAAAGTATCGGATATCAGTAAGGAAATATGAAGACAATGTTGTTGTTATGTAAAATGTTATCTGGTCAAAAATGTGCCAAATGTTCTGTTGTTTTTGAACTAGACATTGGTATTAGGCCATTCACAGCATTTTAATTGGCCAGAACACTAAGCATACCAAACCTGAGCAGAATTGTGTTCAATGTGGTATTTCATCTATCTCCGTAATTATTGGCTTCTGATTTTGAAGAAACTGCAAAAGATAAGAAAGTTGAAAATTACATAATCATCTATAATAACTGAGTTTGTTAATTGTCTTCTTTTCAATCTCTACTGATATATTCAGTAGAAAATTACACTGTCTAATATGTCCAAACATTAATATAACAACAATGAATTAAGTTAATCTTAAACGAGTCAGTGCAAAAATCTGTATAGATAAATATATTGAAAGGTAAGTTGATGAATGCTTTTAATGTTAATTATTTCAGAAACACGAAGCTACCTGTCAGTTTGCACCAGTCGACTGTCCCAACAAGCAGTTTGGGTGTAGTGTGGTCCTCACACTCTCGCTGATGAGCAGCCATGAGAAGGAATGCCCATATCAACAGACTAAATGTCGCAGATGTCAACAGACCTTTATTGTGTCTCAAGCTCAAGTATTAGTCAACCACTTTAATGTATAAACCTTGTAATAAGCATGAAAACAGAAACTGGAGCAAGACCACTTTTTGTGGTGCAATTTCAAAATGATGTGTTTGTTTTTAACTTTGATAAGATAGCAAATCGACTGTGAAATGCCCTGCTTTTTATGAAGGAAACATGATTGAATTAAATGTTCTAAATGTTTAAAGAATAAGATGAATGATAAAAATAGTGGCTGTTTTTAAATAAAATTAGTTATTAGACAGAATGTATACATGCTTTTAGAATTATTTTCAATTTTGTAAGTCTTACATATAATAAACTGTAAATTTTTCAATGCTACAAAATTAGCAGACGAAAAGCAGGCCAGTGTTTTAAAACAACGCATGATTATCTATCCTTGTTTTGACATTATGAGAGGAACACAAGCCAGATGCTTCACTATAGCCATATTACAAATTGTGCACTCAAGTGAGAAGCGAACGAATAGTTCAGCAAACAAAGAGTGTTGTCAACGGTTAGTTGGTACTGTTTGGCCAGTTATGTAAAATACTAAGTAGCTAATAATAATTGAAAAATATGTTTCATATTTATCATGTTTTTATTGGTGGATTAGGGTTGCAATGCACAATACAGTTATTTGGAATCCATGATAAAAATGTGAAAATCCAAAATATATTCTGAACTCAAAGTGACTTTAAATATTTTACTACACTCTGTACTCTGAAATACAGTACCAATATTCATCATACCTAACTATGGCCTACTTGTTTAATAAATTATTTAGCGCAGAAAATAGACCCTGTGAATGCACTTCGTCTTGAGCCAGTCTAGTTATAAATTACTCTAACGATGTCTAACAGTGGCACGGCTGTATTGTTTAAGTGACATAATATCATATAGAGTTAACAGCCAACATCTGAGATTGTGTAGTTAGTATTTCATTCTTTTGTTTTATTACCACACTACGAAACAACGTAAATGTGTCTGCTATGTGCATTTTCATTGGCTAATCTTTACTAGGAACTAGCAGATTAGTTTACTGGTCCCTCATTGTGATACTAGGCCCCAGCTGGTGTTTCGGGGTGTAACTTTAGGCTTAAATTAACATATGCATATTGAAGAAATCAAGAATTTAATCTAGCTATTATGTTTATTTCTAAAGATATAATTAAGGTTAGTGTGCAGCATGCTGTAGTTGAGTGGTTTGGTGTCTGTGTGCAGGAAGTTAGTCAAAGATCAGTGAGCCAGTTTTATTTTCTTATAAAAATTTATTTATGACACAGTAGATGGAGATTATAATTTAATACTATCTGTGACATTATATACACCTAATGCTGAATTACAAAAACATATATTTTCTGTATGATGTGACTTAGCAAGTGGGTATGTTCTTTTGTTTATACTAGCAACATGAAGAAAATGATTGTCCAGAGGTGGATGTATCATGTCCATATGATTGTGAAGTGAGGAGGATGAAAAGAAAAGAGGTAAAACATTGTTATTTAGCAATACAGATTTCAGCCCTATTAGGGATAAATGATGATTTGGTTGATCAAAGAACAGCTAATCCCTTCCAGTGAATTTATACAGTGACTTAAATGCATTTTAAACATTTATTAAGGTGTTGTCTTTTTTTTTTTTTTTTTTTTTTTTTAGGAAATCAATTGAAACAGACTATACTTTAATGCTTGGAAAGTTAAGTTTTGGCAAAAACTTAAAACACCCAAAAAGACATTGACTGGCTATTTTTGCAAGTTGTTTGAAATGCTGATTGTGAATTAAGATATAAATTGTAAAGTCAGGTCACAGATTAGAAATGTAAGAAGAAATAATCCTGGTGTAGGTAGAATAACTTAACTTAAGTACAGTATAACAAAATGTTAAAAGTTTTGTGTCCAAATCCTATAGATATACACTATTAAGACAAATTTCGCTTCAGTATATAGGTAATATGATTTCATTATCCTAGCCATTAATTTCATTATTGTTAAAAAGTAACAAATCAATATTTAAATGCATCTTAAATGTTATATATTTTGTTAATTAAAAACTGAATATTTGGTTCTAATTTTAAATAATTTCTGTATTTATATACTTCTTTCATATATTATGAATTTCTGATAATATTTTCATTTAGCCCACCACTGTACCTGAGACATTTGTATTTTTAAATTGTAGTCTTTTGTTACAGTTAACACAACACTTGAATTCATGTCCGAGAAAGCCACTGGATTGTAAATTCAAAACTATCGGTTGCACATTTACTGTGAGTATCATATATACATGTAGTTTCTTTTTATTTAATGGCACAATCAATACATTTTGGTTAACAGATATCATGAAAATCATTATGAATAATAGCAGAACATTAAATTATAGCTGTCTTTAATTAATTAAAAGTGGAAGCATTAAATTTATTGCAAGCTCATTAGCTAGCAGCTAACAAATTCTGGTGGAAATTGGTATTAATTTGATGGTTTATTTCATCCTATGAACAGCTTATGGCTATATTTAAGATGCTATATAAAAAGAATGTGATGAATATCTATTTACAGTTTAGAAATGGAAGTAATTTTACTGCAGTGATTGTAATGTGTTATTTGAATCAGAGCAGTGTTGTTTTGTTAACTTATTTCAGAGTTAGAATGAAGATACAAACATGATAACATGAATTTTATTTTATTTTTTATTTCAGAGTTAGAACTGAAAATACAAACATAGTAATGTGTTGTTTGTTTCAGAGTTAGAAATGAAGATACAAACATGGTAATGTGCTGGGTTTTTTTTCAGAGTTAGAACTGAAGGTACAAGCATGGTAATGTGTGTTATTTATTTCAGTTAGAACTGAAAATACACACATGGTAATGTGTTGTTTATTTCAGAGTTAGAGCTGAAGATACAAGCATGGTAATGTGTTGTTTATTTCAGAGTTAGAACTGAAGATACAAACATTGTAATGTGTTGTTTATTTCATAGTTAGAACTGAAGAT
>JAVCKW010046636.1:0-14851 GCA_034780715.1 Peltospira delicata | reverse complement strand
CTACTTGAAGTACTTCCAAAAGAGCAACTATGGATAAATCCTGATTGTGGATTGAAAACTAGAAAATGGGATGAAGTTAAAGAGAGTCTAAAAAATATGACAACAGCTGTCAAAAAGTTTAGATAAGTGTATACCCCTCATTCAATGGAGGGGTATAGATCATTATGACAATCTCATAATATTCCACAAAAAGTATTCAAAGTTTCTATTTTTATATACATGAAGATTTGCAAGTTTTCTTACATACTCCTTGTCAAACCTCTCATCAAGAGTCTCTATCTTGTCAAATAAAAGATCTTTTAACTCATCTCTAAACCAGTGTTTAAATGGCACATAAAACCCTTTTTTAGGTCGATCTATAAGCTCTCTTGGAACATATTTATAGACTATATCTTTGAGTATCCCTTTTTGTCCATGCTCGATCTTTAGGTCTGTAGGCAGGGAATAGGCGAACTCTACGACTCTGTGATCTAGTATCGGCACTCTAGCTTCAAGTGAATATGCCATAGTAGCTCTATCTACTTTGGTAAGGATATCATCAGGCAAATACCTGTAAAAATCAAGACGACTTAAACTATCCATAATATCTCTACCATCAAACTCAATCTCAAAGATATCAAGCATATTTACACTCTCTTTGCCATATAGCTCATGCACAAAATCCTTTTTAAAGACTTTATCTATATTCCAAGGTTTGATATTTGTAAAAAGGATTGGGTAGAGATTTTCTACACTTAGATTTCCAACTGGATAGCTCATCTTCTCAAGCTTATCCTGATTTGAGTATCGAAAAATGGTTGAGAGCATAGATCGAAGTGGCTTTGGAATGAGGGAGAGTTTTTTATAGTAGTCATTTGTAAAAAAGTATCTATCATACCCTAAAAATAGCTCATCTCCACCATCTCCACTAAGAGCAACACTCACTTCATCTTTTGTCATTTTGCTGAGTATCATCATAGGCAACAAAGAGACATCACCAAAAGGCTCATCATAATAGTAGTTTGATTTTTCAATCAAATCCAAGACATCATTTGCCCTAAACTTATACTCAAAATGTTCACTTCCTATATGATTGGCTACATCTCTGGCATAGGCTGACTCATCATATCTCTCATCATCAAAACCGATAGAAAAAGTCTTGATCCTCTCACTGCTTACCTCTTGCATGATAGCACTTACCAAACTACTATCAACCCCGCCACTGAGAAAACTACCAACTTTTACATCTGCCAAAAGTCGTAGTTTTATAGAATCTTTTATAAGCCTGTGAGTCTCTTCTACTGCTTCGTTATAGCTTATATCTATCTTTTTGTTTGGCAAATCCCAATACTGTTTTATCTCTACACTCTTTCCATCAAATATAAGATAATGAGCTGGTTGCAACTTCTCAATGCCCTCATAGTAGCTTGTCCTATCAAAGATATATCCACCTGTGATAAACTGCACAAGTGCCTTGTCATTGACACGATTTCTTAGGTGATCTGCAAATACTTTAAGCTCACTTCCAAATGCAAACTCACCATTTTGCAAGCTCCAGTAGAGTGGCTTTATACCGACTCTATCTCTTATAAGATAGATCCTCTCTTCAACCTTGTCAAAAAGAGCAATGGCAAACATCCCTATAAAGTGTTTGATCGCATTTTCAATACCCATCTCAGTAAATGCCCAAAGCAGTGTCTCCGTATCGCTTGTAGTTTTAAAACCATCAAAACTAAGCATATCTCTAATCTCATAGTGATTGTAGACTTCACCATTAAAGATCATCGAAAATCTATCATTTTCCATAGGTTGATTTGCATGTGCTGCCAAATCTTGAATAGAGAGTCTAGCATGTGCCAAAAAGAGATTTTTCCCATTCAAAGTGTACTCTCTCACACTCAGATCATCTGGACCTCTATGGTAGATCTTCTTGTTTAGTTCTACTATATCATCATAACCTAGAGGGGTATTTGTATATCCTAATATTCCACACATTGCATCATCCTATTAACTCTTTTTTATACTGATTGATTATGGAGTCTATATCAAACTCTCTTCCTCTTGACTTTGCCTTTTTTGCATACTCAACTCTTAAATTCTCATCTTCACTCATCCGATCTAGTGCCTTTGTCAAACTCTCTTCATCTCCTACAGGAGTCAAGATACCATACGATGCCATCTCTATATCATCTTTTAATCTATATTTAACATCACTTTTGGGAGCCAAGATCTCTCTAGGACCTGATAGACAGTCAGTGCTGATAACAGGAAGCCCGCAAATCATCGCTTCAACCAAGACATTTGGAAACCCCTCACCATTTGAAGAGAGAACAAACAGAGATGCTTTTGAGATATATTTATAAGGATTTTTATCAAAACCAAGAAGTTTGACTCTATCATGAAGATTTAGTTTGTCTATGAGATTTTGCAACATCTCTCTATTTTCACCCTCACCCAATATATAGAGCTTATACTCACTATCTTTCATCTTTGAGAAGGCTTTTATGAGTAGTTTATGATTTTTTCTATCTCCCAAACTTCCAACACTTACGATACTCTTTTTAGCTATCTCTGTATCGATACTCTCTTTGGAGAGTCTGTCGATATTTTCTATATCATAAGGGTTGTAGATCACAACTTGCTTGGTTTTGACACCATAGTTTGATCTAAGATCATCTACTATCGCTTTTGATACAGATATGATCTTGTCTGATTTTGGATAGAGTAATGAAACTAAAAATCTGTTTATCCTGTCAGTGATTGAGTTTGAGGGATAAAAAGAGGTTGTAGCTACCCTCTCACTAAGTACCACTTCAAACTTTGTAAAAAACTTTGCCAATACATTAACATAATTTGCACGATGTATAAAACTAACAACTCTGGTAAAATTGTTTTCTTTAATTACACGACTAAGTTTATATGCGATAACAGGGAGTCTTAAGAGTTTATAGAGTCCATTTTTACTTCGCTTTTCATCTAGCTGGATAATCTTGACTCTGCTATCTAGATCGTATGAGATATAATCCTCCATCATAATCAAATAGCACTCATACTCGCTACTAAAGTGGTTTACAAGCCTGCTTAAAACTCTTTCAGCTCCTCCACCATCCATAGAGTTTATCAAAAACACTACTCTCTTCATTGATACTCAACCTATTATTAAAATTAACAATGATTATACATTATATATCTAGGGATATCGACTTTTGTTGGAAAATAATTATAGTAAACCTCTAAAAACTACTCAAATTAGAGGTTTAGGAGCAAAATTAATGCTCCTGTTTGGGAGTTTAACTTGCTCTCTTTAACTTTTTGGATCTATCTTCTTTTAACCTCTCCTTGCCAAAGAGATAAGCTCTCTCTTTTGAGTTTTTGAACCTTAGATCAAGAAGTCTATCTTCAAATGCTCTTAAATCTTTTTTATCTTTCATATCTTTCATTTTTTATCCTTTGTATCAAATATACAAAAGAAGTATAACAATTTAGTGTTACAAAATAGTTACACATTTGTTAGCATTTTGTTAACTATTTAAACCCTTTTCTATATACGAAGTCGACAGCCTCACCCTCTTTTCCACCCTCAATCGTCACATCCCAGTTTTTTGAGAGTTTTCTCTCAACTATGAGAGAACTCTCAGTTTTTTTATTTTGATAGTAGATAATAGTCTTTTTATTGACCTTTTTTCCAGCTTTGACATCGATACCTCCAAGGGAGTTTCGATTCATATCCAGTCTATCAAGATGAAGTTCTCTTGCCAAATCTTTTGAAAGTGCTCTTCCAAATATTCTTTCAGCTGCCTTGTTTGCACTGCTCATCGCCCCCTCGCTCTCGCTGGCACTCATTCCAAAGAGAAGATATGAGAAGATATCTTTTTTGGGACGAGGAGGTTTTGAGCTAAACTTTAGTCTTGGACGATTTTTATCACCTGAGATATTGATATAGATATCAATCTCATCAAGATCATCATATAAAACATGTAGATCAAGCAGAGGATTGACCTCTTTTAAGCCCCTAAAAGCAACAGCCCCCTCCTCTACCTTAAACCTTTTATCAGCTAGATCGTACTCACCATCTAAGATCTTTATCTTTCCTGTGATTCTTGGAGTATTGCCAAAATCTTTTTTTATCTTGATATTTGGCTTCATCTCAATCTCTCCATCTTTTACCTTATAGAGTATGTTGTCAATGGATCTAAGCTTAATATCAAGGGATGTATTTTTAATAAAATCATCATCCTCCCTCTTGCCATTTACAATAATAATATCACTATCTTTGGAGATATCAAGAAATCTGCTCTCATAATTTATCTCCGTATCTTTAAAAACAAGATCACCTTTGATTGCTCTTTTTTCGCCACTTTGAAATATATCCAAATCTGTTGTTATATTCATCTTTCCATAGTGTGGATAGGCAAGAGATAGTGAGTTTGTAGTAAGCTTGGCATTTATAACATCACCCCTTTTGGTCGCCTTAAATTTGGCTAGATTTTTAAGCTCCACATCGATGGAGGCATTTTCATTATCAAAGGTGATAATCCCATCTCTTGCCAATCGTACATCTTTATTTGCTCTCTTGTCCCCAAAGCCTCGCATATCAAAATCAAACCTCTTTAACAGAACTTTTTTGGGCTGATAGATAGCCTTTATATTTAGATTTTCTAGCCTCCCCTCTTTTAGAGAAATTTTGGGAGATTTGATAGTTGCAAATATTTGATTATTTAGAGTTCTAACTTTAAAATCAATGCTTCCGTCAACTCCCATCGTTGTATCTTGCGGATAGATCTTATCTATCTCTTTAAGAGTATTTTTAATCGATCTAATCTTCCCGTCAGCCCTGATACTGAGTGGATCAAACCGAAACTTCGCATTTGCATTAAAAGCTCTGTTTTTGATAGTAGCTATAAGATCATCACCTCTTTTTTCTATCTTGGCATTGAGTTTAAAATCTCCACTTCTTACGATCATTGGAGTCAAAGTCACCTCATCTCCAGCCATATGAAGAGTAAACTCATTTGTGCTGATGATATGTTTGTTGTATTTAAAACTTTTGAGTTTGCTCTTTAGGTTCAGCTCTTTGTTTGAGACTCTATAATCCCCACTAGCTCTTAGAGCTACAAAGCTTTTATTAAGATCAGGTGATAATTTTTTGTAGATCTTATAAAGCTTTATCTTCTTGGTATCAAGAGTAAAATCAAAGTTGTCAAAATCCCCACTTGCTACATCGGCTTTGATCTTTGTAGAGTCAAGCTTGGCTTTTAACTTTTTTAGTGAACCATCTGCTCTAAAAGTGATATCCCCAAGAGATGAGAGATCAATGCCTTTAAACTCTTTGGCATCTTTTATATTGGCATCTACGATGTACTTTAGAGTGTTGTTTATATCTTTTGTGTTTAACTTGATCTCGCTCTTGATTTTTGCATCGGCTTTGTTTGAGAGTAGTGAGATATTTAGTTTTGAGTTTAACTCGCCACTTACTAGATCAAGATGCACAAATGAATTTTTAATAGATGGCTTGGCTCTGAGCTCATCATACTCAAACTCACCATCAAGGCTAAATTTAGCATCAACTTTTTTTGCATCTCCATCTACCCTTAGCTCCAAAGGAGAGAGAGAAGAGAGTATGATATTGCTTTTATTGTAGTCCAAAAAGAGAGCTTTTTTGGCTTTGATTAAAGCATCTGCTCTATATTTTAGAGTACTGTTTATATCATCGATATTTAGCTTTGCATCTGAGCTTAGATCAAGCGAAGCTTTGTTTGAATCCAGGTTGAGATTTAGCTTTGTATCTAGTTTATGACTCAAAAAATCAAAGTTTAAATTTGAGTTTTTGATAATTGTATCTATCTTCATACCATTGTATAAAAGGCTATTTTTCTCATTTATCTTTGCTCTTAGCTTTTTGGCATCTCCAACTAAATCTATATTTATAGGAGAGTGCGATACAAAAGAGATATTTTGATCTTTTACAAGCTCATCTTTTGGAGTCAGATCTGCTTTGAAGCTATATTTTAGAGTAGAGTTTAAATCATTTAAATCTAAGCTATCGTTGCCATCAAGTGCGAGATTGGCGAGTGGAGATTTAATATTTGCTTCTAAGTTGTTGGCTAGTTTTTTATGCTCTATCTCATAACTCCCTTTGGAACTTATCGACTCTATCACTAGATCAATCCCACTAACTCTCATAGATCCATCTACTAGATAAATATCAAAACCGACAACTTTAAGATTACCCTTAGCCTTGAGAGAGATGTGTGGTATCTGCTGTAGTGTGACGTTTGCATCATTTGCAAATTTGGCTAGATACTCTTTATCCAAATCTGCCTCAATAGTAGCATCATAGTTAAAATCCTCTACCCTCACATCAGCCTTGATATCTCCTACATTTGTCTTGGCAACAATATTTAACTCCCCATCCAAATCACTCTTTAGATCATAATGAAGATCCTTTGCATTGAGAGTAAGTGAATCTATTTTATACTCTTGATAATAGATATCTTTTGTATCAAAATGGACTCTTTTTGCAAATATCTCTTTGATTGGGAGTTTACCACTTGAGCTTTTGGTACTATTTTTTTCTTTGCCAAGACTCTTTAAAAACTCTTTGTTGATTGTTAGGTTTGAGATATTTAGATCATTTATCATAACTATCCCATCTTTTAGAGAGGCAAAGTCAAGATCTAGCACGAGATCTGCTTTGATCTTATCTTCATAGTTAAAATCTCTGATCTTTAAGCCACTATAAAGACCTCCTTTTATGCTGGAGTATTTTATATCCACTCCACTTTGATCTATGATTGATGAGACTATCTTTTCCAATGCATTCTGGTTATTTAGCGAGTATAAAAATCCCCCAATAAGAAGCAATACCAACAAAAACAATATAGTAAGCCATCGAAAAAATCTCAAAACACTTGTCCTATACTAAAGTGAAAAGTGCTTCCACCCCCACGAGTTGGAAATCCCATATCAAATCTAACAGGACCAATAACTGTGTTGTACCGCAAGCCAAAACCATACGAGCCATAAAATTTGTTGTTAAAGCTGTCTGGTTTTAGCGACAGCATAGAGGTATCATAAAAGCCAACTCCCCAAAGCTTTTGCCAAACTCTATATCTAACCTCAACCATCGCATCAACTAAGCTTACCCCACCAAGAGGAATATCTGCACTATCTTTTGGACCTAAATCTCTGTATTCATACCCTCTGTTTGTGTTTGATCCACCTGTGTAAAATCTTTTAAATATCGGTACATCTGCATCGATTCTGCCACCTCTTAGCTTTGCACCAACTACCAAATTGTTCGAGAGAGTTTTGATATATCTAAGATCAAGACTTGATTTAAAGTAGTCTAAATCCGAGCCTATTGATTTCATAGATTTTTCAAGATACAAGGCGATATAGTATCCATTGCTGGCATTTATCATAGAGTTTCGTTTATCAACAAGAAGTCTGTAAAAGAGGGAGTTTAAGAAGTAGTTTCCACTCTCATTTTCTACCTCTTTGCTCTTGGCATCTATCTTACTATATTCTGTTAACAATCCAAAATAGTGTTCTAATCCAAAAGCCTTTTTGCCAAAAGTGATACGATTTATCACACTCTCTTCATCAAAAGTATCATATCTGTAGTTTCTATATCTGATATCATTTTCAAATGTTATTTTACCCATATATGGCAAAATTATTCGAGGATTATAGAAGATATTGTAAGCCTCATATCCGATCTGGGTCGCTTTCAATCCAATATCAAAAACTTTCAAATTTCCAAAAAAGTTTTTATCGATCCATGAGATTGATCCTCTAAGCCCCTCATTTGTGCTGTATCCACCACTTGCTTTGATAAACTTTGTCTCGCCCATAGTGAGGTTTAGATCGATAGGTATCTGCTCTCCTGCTCTGCTTGTTTGAGGCTTAAAGACTATGAAGTCATATACACCAAGATCATAGAGCTTATCATAACTCTCCTCTATCTTTTTGATATTGTAAATTTCGCCCTCTTTGTACTCCAAAGCTTCACGAATAATCTCTTCATCTACATCTTCTCGTCCACTAATTTCACTCTTGCCAAACTTATATGTTCCATTTCTATCTACAAAAAAGTCCAGATCAACCTTGTAAGCCTCCAGATCAACCTTGGCTTTTGCATCAAAGCCATATTTTGGATGCCCATTCTCCAGCATATATCGCTCTATTCTCTTTTTGGAGCTTGTAAAATCTGCTGTGTTAAAAGGGGAACCCATTTTAAACAAGAGAGCATTTTTAAATTTGCTATCAGGGTGCACCAAGATAGAGCTTACCTTGATCTGTTTGCCTCTGTCTATATTTGCTACGATATGATCATCTTTGACTTTTATATCGATCTTTGCTTTGTAGTATCCAAGAGATTCGCAATAATCCTTAAGCCTCTTGCTGTAATCTTCAATCTCACTATCATCAAATGTGGGATCCCCTCTCCAAGGGGTATAAAACGGAGGGTACTCTTTGCCAATAACCTTGTAGAGGGTAGATGTGGCAAAATTACCAACCAAAAAGTCGATCCCCCTGCCTTTAAACTCAAGTTTATCAAAAGTTTTAGCTACTAATGAGATAGATAAAAACAGAAGCAATATAAAATATCTCAAAAAGTTCTCCAAATAAATTTAATATACTTATTATATCGGAAAAAACTCTTTAAATATTAGTTGATTGTTACAAATTTACCCATCTTTTTATCTTTTTTGACACTCTCACTTTTGAAGATTGTACCATTCATCGCTATATAGACTCCATTTGGCAAATAAGAGAAGGCTCCAAAAGCAGTTCCAAGATTAAAAAGAGCATCGGAATTTTTAAATGAAAATGGGATCATCGCCCCTGTAAAGATGATAGTTTTATCGTTGATAGTTGATAATTTTTGAGCACTCTCAACCATCGTATCAGTGCCATGAGTAATAAGTATCTTCTCCTCTTTGGAGTTTTGAACTTCATCTACAATCATCTCTCTGTCGCTCTTGTTCATATCAAGAGAGTCTTTTAAAAAGAGTTGCTTAATTAGAACTCTGTTTTGAGATCTGCTTTGCCTTAAAAGCTTGGAGATATGATCTTCATCAAACTCCAGCTCTCCGCTTATTTCGTTGTAGACTTTGGCAATAGTACCACCAGTGACAATGAGTTTAATCACAATATATCCTTGTTTTTATTGTGACTATTATACAAAAAACTCTATTTTAAAGCTCATCATGTTTTTTTGTATCAAAGTGTTTTGTCCAACTTTTCATTCCACCTTTGATATGATAGACTTGACTAAAACCAGCCTCTGTGAGCTTCTCAACTGCATCGCTTGTTCGTCCACTTGTATGGCATATCAAAACAACAGGCTTATTTTTATCTTTGACGATCTTTAGTACATCATTTGGAAAATTTTCATTATATGGCTCTTCGCCACCTCTTGGATTTTTTCTAAACTGATAAATAGCCTCATCTTTTACAGCTTCTATTGGTTGTCCAAGCTCTCCTGACTCCTCTCTCCAGAGGTTTCTCTCCCACATATTTCTAACATCTATCATCACAGCATCACCAATAACTCTCCACCCCTCATCTCTCTTTAGTGAGCTATATTTAGAATCATCCAAGTCAATAACACCATATCCATCATCATTTAGTGATGGAAGTGCGATATATTGCGATTTATCATGCTTTGAAGCAGATGGATTTTGAGCTTCTTGTGTAGCATCACCTTGTGAGATATTGGAACTACTATCTACTGATGTTGTTGTCAACTTGTCACTATCTGATCCACCACCAGAACAACCCCCAAATACTCCTGATAAGAGTACCACAACCACTAAACCTAACACTTTTTTCATAACTCCTCCTAATGATTTAATTAACAAAAAACTAATAGTAGCAAATAAAGGTTAAATTTTCTTTAACAAAAAAGTTTTAATAAAGAAGAAACTATAATAGCCCCAAAGGATAATTTATGAATCACGATTTAAAGATAGCAATCTTGATAGATGCAGAAAATGCCAGACTAAAATCACTAGGCTCAATACTCACTGAGCTTTCAAAATATGGACATATCATTATAAAGAGAGCTTATGGTGATTGGAGTAGCAACCATTTAAAAAACTGGAAAGCAGAGATGAATGAGCTTGTCATTCAGCCAATTCAGCAATTTAGCTACACTCAAGGAAAAAACTCTTCAGACTCAGCTCTCATCATTGATGCTATGGATCTGCTCTACTCAGATAAATTTGATGCTTTTGCAATCGTATCAAGTGATAGTGACTTTACACCTCTGGCTTCTAGACTTCGTGAATCACAAGTAAGAGTGTTTGGAGTAGGAGAAAAGAAGACTCCAAGCTCTTTTAAAAATGCTTGTGATGACTTTATATATGTGGAAGTTTTAAGAGGTCTTGAGCCAGAAAATGGTGATGAAAAGAAGCCAAAAACAACACAAAAATCAAAACCAAAAGATATCAAAAAAGATACAAAACTGATAAATCTTTTGAAAAATGCGATGGAAGATTGTGCAGATGATGATGGCTGGGCATCTCTTGCTGAGTGTGGAGGGCTTATCAAAAAACAACTTCCAGACTTTGATCCTAGAACCTATGGCTACTCAAAACTCTCACAGCTCATACAAGATACAAAACTATTTGAGATGTGGAAAAAGACACTGGAGCCTTCAGGTAAAAAGGTTATCTACTTTAGAGATACTTCCAAGTATGGCGAGAGATAACTTTTGAAATATCTATTTTTACTAATATTTTTTATTGGGTGTGGTGATATAAGGCTACAAGATGCTCCACAAAGAGCTAATACCCAAGCAGTATCAACAAACTTGAGACAACTTGACAAGAGTGATAATAACTACTACTATGCTCTTGATGGAGATACGATAAAAGTAAAATTTGATGGAAAATTAACAACAATCAGACTTATTGGTATAGATACATTTGAGACACATAAAAACAACAAAGCCTACCGTCAGGCATATGAGAATAATATATCTTTGGATGAAGTAATTAGACGAGGAAAAATGGCAAAAGCATATATAGAAGATGAGTTAGAGAGGCATGATGAGTTTTACTTTGAGTATGATGAAGATTTTTTGGATAGATATAAGAGAACTTTGGCATACCTTTGGTTTGACAGTAACGATATGCTAAATCTTGACATAGTTTGTAACGGCTATGCAATGCCCCTAAAGATCAGACCAAATATCAAATATAGCAACAAGATCAAAGAGTGCTACTACAAAGCCAAAGAGAGTGGGCTTGGGGTGTGGAAAACTCTACAAGAGTAGTGCCACCCTGTACCCTATAAAACTCATCACCCAAGCAGTAGTTGTTGTAAAAAAGAACATTGCCACAAGATACTTCCAGCCTCCTGCCTCTTTGGTAAATACCATCGAAGCTGAGAGACAAGGCAGATAGAGCATTACAAAGATGATAAAGCTGATAGCTGATGCAAAAGGAATCTCTCTCTTTATGGCACTCAAAAGAGAATCATTTTCCTGATCTACATCACTCCCCAGTGAGTATAAAACTCCAAGAGTAGATACTACCACCTCTTTGGCAGCCAAACCAGCCTCCAGTGCTACACTCATCTTCCAATCATACCCAAGAGGCTCAAAGAAAGGTTGGGTTGCTTTTCCCACTCTTCCTAGATAGGAGTTTTCAAGTGACTTTGCCGCAAACTCCTGTTTGGTGAGATTTGGATACCCCTTTTGATCTAGCTTTGGATAGTTTGACATAAACCATATAAGCATAGTAGCAGCCAAGATAAAAGTACCAGCTTTTTTAAGATACATCCATGCATTGTTCATCACTGTGTGCCAGATAAGTTTAGCTGATGGCATTCTATATTTTGGCATCTCCATGACAAATGGTTCATCAGGACCTTTAAAAACAAACACTCTAAGTATCTTTGCCATCAATAGACCAAATATTGCACCAGTAATATAGATCAAAAAGAGTATATTTCCAGCACTCTCCTTGCCAAAAAATGCTCCTGCAAAGAGCACATATATAGGAAGTCTGGCCGAACAGCTCATAAATCCTATAATAAAAAGAGTGATAAGTTTATCTTTTGGATTTTTAAGAGTTCTTGCTGCCATATAAGCTGGAACTGAGCATCCAAAACCAGTTACTAGAGGTATAAAACTCTTTCCGTGAAGTCCAAATTTATGAAAAAATCCATCTAATAAAAATGCAACCCTGCTCATATATCCTGTTGTCTCAAGCAGAGCAATTCCCAAAAAGAGGATCATGATATTTGGCAAAAACATCACAACAGCCCCTACACCTGCTATCATTCCATCGCCAATGAGTGATCCAACTCCCCCCTCTCCAAAGATAGACTTTGCAAAATCAGCCAAAGCTGTAAAAGCCTTATCGATAAAATCCATAGGAATAGCACCAATCGTAAAAGTAAGTTGAAACAATCCCCACATAAAAAACAAAAAGATAGGAATACCAAGATACTTATTTATCAAAATTGAGTCAATCCTGTCAGTCAAGCTCATTTGGCTTGGCATATCTACCTTTACACACTCTTTTACTACACCATTTGAAAAGGCATGATGCTCTTCAAGAAAGATATCACGAATGTTTTTAGTATTGTAGTGGATATAGAGATGTTCAAGAGCAGATCTAATCATAGGAAGTATCTCGATCCAGACTGGTTTTTCTCTCATTATATTATAAACTTGTTCATCCTCTTGTATGAGTCTAAGAGCGATATCCCGGTAGTTATAACCAAGAGAGCATACAAAACCCTTCTCTTTTAAAAATCTCTCAATCTTATCGATCTCCTCTTCAACAGTATCGGAGTAGATCATCTTGCTAGGCTCTTTTTTACCCTTTGCCAGATCGATACAGGCATTGATTAGATTTACAATACCCTTTTTCTTCATCGCTGAAACCTTGATACAAGGCACTCCCAGTACTTCACTCATGCACTCAGCATCTATATCTATACCCTCTTTTGATGCTTCATCCATCATATTGAGTGCTATAACCATTTTTTTGTCATACTCTAAGAGTTCAGTCGTTAAAAGCAGGTTTCGCTCAAGATTTGTTGAATCTACGACATTTAGTATAAGATCATACTCCTCATTTTCCAAAAACTCTCTAGTAACTCTCTCTTCGATAGTGTAGTCATTTAGCGAATAAACTCCTGGAAGATCGATGATTCTTATCTCTCTCCCCTCCTGCTCAAAAATTACTTCACTCTTCTCTACTGTAACCCCTGCAAAGTTTCCAACTCTCAAATGAGAGTGTGAAATTGCATTGATAAGCATAGATTTTCCCACATTTGGCTGTCCAACAAGAGCTATAGTTATATTTTGCATTGGTGTTCTACTTCTATCTTTTTGGCTTCATCCAGTCTTAAAGCTATTCTAGATCGGTTTACCTCAACCTCAATAGTTTGCTTTTTGATAGAGAAGGCTTTAACAAGTAGTTTTACCCCTCTCATCATACCAAGTGAATATAGCCTGTGTTTTAGTTCACTATCGCATTGCAGATCTTTAATGATAGCCATATCACCCTTTTTTAACTCATCCAAACTCATAAATCCTATCCCCTTAAAAATTATAATTTGCAAAAAATCGCAAATTTTCAAAACTCTTGCCATTGATATCATCATTCACATCAGAGTATATCAAATCTATACCAAATTGATCACTCATCCTGTATGATAAAACTGTATCAAACTCATCACTATCTTTCTCTCTGGAGCTTAGATTGGAGCTTGATATATAGAGAGCTGTATTTGATAAAAACTCATCTAGATCAAGCTCCAACCCATAAGATAGCACTTCACCATCATCTCCAGCTTCAACCAGAGTCAAATGTTCCATAGAGCTAAAGTAGGGACCTCCACCAAAACCATTTGTAGCAGTACCATCTACACTCTTATTGTATGCCAATGAAAGTGTACCTATACCATATCCGGTAGAAAATGCCATACCATACACCTTGGCATCAGATCTCTTGTCAAACTCTTCATTTGCAAACTGCAAAGCCAACTCATAATGGATATCATTAAAATCTAGTTTATAATTTAGATCAGCATAGATGATACTCATCCAATCAGCTAAATCATAATACCAAAGATTTACTCCAACTCCTTCAAATCCACTATAGCCAGCCCCAAGTGCTAAAACTCCATTATCACCAACTTTGGCAAATCTCTCTAACCCCTCACTATCAACTCCACTCATCCTGCTCACATAAGAAGCGATCAAAGTAGTATCAACTATATCCTCGCTTACTATCGTGTAGGCTTCATATCTATTTGGCATCATACCTACATCATCACTATCAATAAAAGGAGTGTTAAGCTCTTGTCTGCCCAGTGTGATAGTAGAGTCTCTTAACATCAACTTTATATTTGCCTCATCCAAGATCGAGTATGCTCTGTTTTTTGAGTCAAAGAGCACTATCCCATCTGCATCATCAACTCCAAAGAGAGGATTGGAAGTACGAAGAGTCGCCCCTATACTCAAATAATCATAGAGTTTCAACTCACTATGCAGATAGCCTCCAACTGCTAGACTCTCTCCATCCTGACTCTCACCACCAAACCTAATGCCACCACTAAAATCTACACTCACTTCTGCAAAAAGCAAGTTACTTGCTATCAGCAGAAGTGACAGTTTTTTATACATTTTTTATCCTCATTTAAAATTAAAAAAGGATTATAACTATAATAAGATTAAAATAATATTAAATTGAAAATCGTTTTCAGTTTCTTTTTGCTCTAATCCAAAGTTGCTTATCTACTATTAAACTCATAATGATTTGTCCAAAAGAAATGACCATTTGCATCGTTAAATGTTACAGCTACTGTAAATGGACCATCTATAGGCAGAGCATCTCTTGGT
>JAVCKW010045525.1:0-10597 GCA_034780715.1 Peltospira delicata | reverse complement strand
TCGTCCCAGGCTGGCTGGCTGTCACATGACCTGGGGACAAAGACCTGCTTGTCCCCGGGGTGAGTGGCTGGTGACTGGGAGATGTGATAAGCTGGGAGTGGTACATGTTTGACAGGCGGACTGGTTTACTTGACACGGGGACAAGCTGATAGTGAATCAGGTTTTAAACTTATATGAAGGAAGGACATATTTTATTTAATGACACACAGAATACATTTTATTTATGGTTATATGGCATCAGATATATTTTAAGGACCGTATTGATAGAACGGAAACCTGTGGCCATCACATAGGCTACTTTTTCCGATAAGCAGCAAGAGTGAAGAACCCTAAGTTTTTTCACTTACAAGGGACCCCACCCACCCACTCCTGTTAACTGATCTGGGGTCCTTCCCTTACAAGGGCACCCCCACCCACCGCTCCTGTTAATAGATTTAGGTTTCATCACTTACAAGGGATACCCCCACCCACCCCTCCTGTTAATTGATCTAGGGTCCTTCCCTTACAAGGACACCCCCACCCACCGCTCCTGTTAATAGATTTAGATTTCTTCACTTAGAAGGGATACCCCCCAACCACCCCTCCTGTTAACAGATCTAAGTTTCTTCACTTAAAAAGGACACCCCCCACCCACCCATCCTTTTAACGGTAATATATTTATGTTTGTTGACTTACAAGGGACACCCCTCCCACCCGTACACACCCCTCCTGTTAAAATTTTAACAATTCTTTACTTACAGGAGACACCCACACTCACCCCGTTCTAATTGAAGACTTGAGACACCTCACCTATCTATAAACATTCCTTGTGATAGACTACTGGTAAATACTGAACTTATAAAACAGATGGACAAACAATTAAATATATATTTTAATCAACAGGTAAAAAGAATCAACTAATATAACAGTACCACAAAAGTACACTTTTATTTTGGCTTGTTTACTCTTCGTAAACTTTACTGTTAAAAATTCTCAAGCCTTGAAGATCCCACTGCTGCCACACTGGTTGTTTTGAAAGTACCGTTGCCATGGTTACCAGAGCTGACAGCCAGAAGGTGTGTGTGTGTGTGTGTTTGTGGTACAGGACAGGTATGTTGTGGATGGAGGCAGGAAGCGGTAACAGAAGACAGCAGGCGCACAG
This sequence comes from Peltospira delicata, assembly GCA_034780715.1. NCBI lineage: Eukaryota > Metazoa > Mollusca > Gastropoda > Neomphalida > Peltospiridae > Peltospira > Peltospira delicata. Next base: position 9,456 of record JAVCKW010045525.1, on the reverse strand, counting down.
AGGCCAGGCCGTCTGCTACAGCTGCCATTATCAAACTGAGCACTCACTGTCTCTCCTGGCACAGAGCCAGTCCATCCTCGCTCACCACACACCACACACAGCACACCACACTGCTCCCTTGATGACAAAATGAGCTGCTCAGTTCACCGTTACCAGACTACGGTGAAAAGAGAACATTCTGAAACACCAGAACTTCACTCTTCACACAGGTCCAACTTTACACACAGGTTCAACTTTACAAGTTTAACTCTACACACAGGTTCACACTGGTTATCTCTACACAAATACAGAGCGAAGGATGTCTCTTTTCTGGTGTATATCAAAGATACCTTGCTGTTAAGTGTCAGAAATTTGTAGAAGTATGTGGACATGAAAATACAAAAAGCAAAAAGACTAGGTTTGTCACAGAAGTGGGCTTCTTTAGTCCTTATTTCTGTCATCATATATCCATTAATAAAAATAATGTCTGAAGTATATTTTTAGAATCTCTCTGTCTATCTCCCTCTGTCTCTGTCTGTCTCTTTCTCTTTATCTCTCTCTCTCTCTTTCTCTCTCTCTCTCTCTCTCTCTCTCTCTCTCTCACTCTCTCTCTCTTTCTCTCTCTTTCTCAGTTTCTCAGGGTGCCCCTGATAACCTAGTGGTGTACGCGCCCATCGGACATCTCAAATTGACCCATGTCAGGTTGCCACTAGGGTTTTTTTCTAATTAAAATGACAGACAGGATAGCACATACCATTTGGTACATGTCATGGAGCACTGGTGGGAACCTGTAAGATATATATGTTTTTTGTGTGTTTTTATTATTTATTTTTTTATTATTTTTTTAAATTTGTTTATTACATTTTTATTAATGCTTATATCCACATCAGAAACATCTATGTATATAGTCAGGAGACAAACCTGTAAGATGTATCCGCGGGCGTAGTCCTCGTAGGACCAGCCAAAGCCGTGCAGGACCTGGAGGACCTCCTCGTGCTGGAGGACGCTGAAGAGGCGGTCGAGGAGGATCTTGAGTCTGACGGGCGTGGCGTGTGCGCCGTACAGCATGAGGCTGGCGATGTCGAACACGATGTTGGGCTGCACCACCTCCACGTTCATGCCCAGGTTGAGCAGGTGCTGGTAGCCCAGCTTGTCGAGAGCTGAAACACACAGAGAGGTGGGGTTTATTTAACAACACATTCAATACATTTGTATCAGCCCAGCTTGTCTAGAGCTGAAACACACAGAGAGGTGGGGTTTATTTAACAACACACTCAACACATTTGTATTAGCCTAGCTTGTCTAGTGCTGAAACACACAGAGAGATGGGGTTTATTTAACAACACACTCAACACATTTTTATTACTGGTTATATTGGTAGCCCAGATTGTTCAGTGCTGAAACACACAGAGAGGTGGGGTTTATTTAACAACACACTCAACACATTTGTATCAACCCAGCTTGTCCAGTGCTGAAACACACAGAGAGATGGGGTTTATTTAACAACACAATCAACACATTTTTATTACTGGTTATATTGGTAGCCCAGATTGTTCAGTGCTGAAACACACAGAGAGGTGGGGTTTATTTAACAACACACTCAACACATTTGTATCAGCCCAGCTTGTCCAGTGCTGAAACACACAGAGAGGTGGGGTTTATTTAACAACACACCCAACACATTTGTATATTACTGGTTATATTGGTAGCCCAGTTTGTCGAATGCTGAAACACACAAAGAGGTGGGGTTTATTTAACAACACACTCAACACATTTATATTACTGGTTATGTTTGTACCCCAGCTTGTCCAGCTATGAAACACACAGAGAGGTGCGGTTTATTTAACAACAGAGGTGACACATTTTATTACTGGTTATACTGGGTGCCATGCATGTTTTATTTAATGATGTACTCAGTACTTTTTTATATATGTTTACATGAATAAGATTAATTTGACAGTGACAAAGAAAACCTGTTGGCATTACATTAGTAGTAAGAAATATCCACAGACAGGATAGTACATCCATATCCTTTGTTACCCCGGCTATGTGACACAAGCATAAATTAGTAGCTCCACCAGGTGGGGTTGATCTAGAGGGCATCCTAGTAGCCTAGTGGTAAACATGCCTATGTGACTTGCAGTCAATTTGTGATCCATCACTGTTAGTGTTACGTTGCCAATAGGGATTTTTCTAATTCAAATATTTCTGGTACCAATATAACCATTAATAAAAATGTGATGGGTATGTAATTTTTTAAAATACAAAATGGGGGGAGAGGATGCACCATGCAAAGAAACTGTCCACTCCCAAGGTGTAACAAAGGCTGTGTGTGTGAGATCTGTGGGATGTGGTCCTTAATGGGACACAGTTGTAGAGGACTGGCTGAAGTGAGTCAGGAAAAAGAACATCAGGCCATAAATACCACCACCTACTGGGTGTCAAACAAAAAACAAAGCTAGAGGGCAAACATCCTGATGAGGACATATGGACGTTGCAGGTGCCATTACTTATTTACATACATGTCCGAATCAACACATCTTCTGTGCCGCTGACCAGTTGCCATGACAACCGACAGCTGTTGAGACACGGGAGGGGGGGAGAGAGGGGAGAGTGGAGATGGGTATTTAATACATCACCGCAACTGTCCTAGACAATCACTGCAAGCCATTCCACTGGAGCGTGCTGCCAACATTTCACTTTTCTCTTGACTAACCATCACCCACAAACACTGGCCTCACCGTTCCCTCTTGTCTTTATTCACCAGTGCACAAACTTCGTTAGGCCAATTATGGGGACGAGAAACGGGCTTACATAAGACTGAGAAGTTTTAACTTTGTTAGTGTTGTCCTGTGTTTGGGCTGGGTGCAGTGGTGCTGTGTTTCGCTCTGACCCTGCAGTGGCCCTGTGCCAGGCCTGTCTGTGATGTGAGTCTGCCTTGATAGACACCTCCAAACCTCATCAATTACCTCAGCTACCACGAGCTGTTAGAAACTATTAGCAGCAAATGTTTGTATCCTCTGTACACCGGTGGGTTGTTAGAGTGGGGTAGCGGCCACAATGACCACTGATGACCAGCGGACCACTGATGACCAGCGGACGTAAGCTTGTATCACTGCTGAGCGGGACGTAGCTCAGAAAAGAGCGTTTGCTCATGGTGTGGTGGGTTGTCAGATCGATCCTACCTGATGGACCCTTTGGGCTATGTTTTGTTCCAGCCAGTGTACCAAAAATGGTGTACTAATGGCCATGGTATGTATTATCCTGTCTGTGGGATGGTGCATATAAAGTGTCATTAAAAAAAACACTTTTTTCTTCTTTCACTTGCTGGCACTCGAGTCATAGGCTTTTTGCACCAGCTGTAGAGCACCGGCTCTCTAATAAACAATGGTTAACAAAAGCTAAGCCAACACCAATACTGTGTGTAGAGGCGAATATCAGAGTGAAGGGGGAGGTGGGATTCCTGACACTTTAATATCACCAGGCCCACCACGGTCCAGATTCAAGATGGCCACTAGATGGTGACTGGGGGGGGGATGGTCATGGAAATGTTAGGGATACTGTACCACCAGGCGGCCATTGTCCAGATTCAAGATGGCCACTGAATGGTAACTGGGAGGGTTGGATGGGGGGATGGTCATGGAAATGTTAGGGATACTGTACCACCAGGCGGCCATTGTCCAGATTCAAGATGGCCACTGGATGGTGACAGGGGGGGGTATCAGGAGGATGGTTGTGGAAATGTCAGGAATACTGGCGGCACGTGTTTGTGATAGCACCGGGGAGAAGACATTCAGCTGTTACAGGCTGGGTGCTGATCACAGAACAAATGTCACACCACACCAAGAAATGTTCATGCTTTCTCATGCCTCTTGGAATGTGCATGTGCAGGAATTAGACATGCATTTCAGGCCATGTTAAATGTCATTGAAACCTTTCAAGTATGTTTAATATGGTTTATTTAAGATAATAATTTTCATTTCCATGACTCACTCAACTCATTTTTTAACAATTATATGAGCATCAGAAATGTTTTAATTAAAAAAAATACCTAGTGGTTCTCAGATCAACACTATGTCCAGCAAGGGCTTTCTCCATATGCTATCATGTGTCCTCATTTATTTAAGACATGACTAACTCAATTCATTTTTATTAACAGTTATATCAGCATCAGAAACGTTTTTTTTTTTTTAAATCACTAGTGGTTCACCGACAAGGATTGATCTCAGATCAACATCATGCCAGGCGAGGACTTTCACCACTAGGCTATCATGTGTCTCGATTTACTTAAGATGACATAATGATGTTTAATTTCTTTTTTAATATATTCAGCAAAGTTTTATTACCTTGGACTTAATATGGTATTCTCTCTGTGTGATGGTGTATATAAAAGCATATGTGGCAGCAATGGGTTTCCTTTCATAATGGTCTGATGCCATAGATAAAATATATTGTATGTGTCATTAACTAAAATATTTCTCTGTCTTCCTCAAGAATGTACCACCATTATAATAATTATAATGCTAATAAAACAATTTAACTTCACATTTTTATTTGTATGTGTTTTCATAATGCACCACAATTATAATAAATTTTAATCAATTAAAAAAAGTTTTATAACTTCAGGCAGTGGTGCTTATATAGTTCTGTGTAAGTATGTTTAGGATGTCTGAAACAGTTTTTGCTGTTTCTGCGATTTCCATTATAAATAACTAAAAAGCTAAGATAATAAATAGTATTACTTTAACACTTTTTTCAGTTTCAAAATTACATTTCTGTATGAGAACAGCAATTAATTAACTAAGAGGATTCTATTTAATGATGCACTCAACACATTATTTATAGTCATAATTATATTAGTGTGATAAATCTGCCATGAAACACACACATCTCCAGACATTTACCCTACTGTGCTGCCCAAAGCCCCAGTCAGAGACAAGAACAACAAGTGATCTGCCCAAATCTCCATCTGTTGACCTTTGACATGGAATATTTTGTGCTGCATGGCAGATAAGTGTGACACAGCAGCAGACGCTAGTGAACTCTGTAGCAGAAGGGAACATGGCCGTCTGCCAATACCAACTGATGGGAAGGTGAGGCTACAGAGCACATTTGTCAAGTTGCTCATCCATTCTGGTGGTCGGTCATTCACTCGTCCTCGTTATTCATCCATTCTTCATTCATTTACCTGTCCCGTTTGTTCATTTGTTTATTCATTTATTCAATTATCCCTTTGTTAATTATGTTTTATTATTGACTTATCCTTTCATTTATTTACTTATCCATTAATTTGTCCTCTTTATTCCTCCATTCCTCTCTCATTTACTTGTCCTATTTGTTCATTTGTTTATTCATTTATCCTTTAATTAATTAATTCTTTAAAAAAAATCATTTATCTTTTCATTTATTTACTTATCATTTCATTTATTTATTTTCTCATCTATTTATTCACTTATCCTTTCACTCATCTAAATATCATTTATTACCTTTTTATTCAGTGTGTGTGCCCACCTGACACGTGTTTGATCTGGGATCGATCCCTGTCAGGTAGGCACAAGGGATTTTTCTAATTATATTTTATGACGTCGATATAACCATTAATAAAAATGTGTTGTGTGCATCATTAAACAATTTTTTTTTTTTTTAATATATTTTTTATTATTCATCTATTATTTGCTTCTTCATATATCCATTAACCTGTTCTCTTATTCTTCCATTCATCCATCCATTCACATATTCCTTTTAGTCATTCTCTCAGTCAATTAGCCATTAATTCACTAATAATTTCCTTTAATACATTCATCCATCAGATCATTCATCCATTCATTCATGCATTTATCACTTTATTAGTCTATTCACCCAGCCAAACATCTATTCAGCATCCTTTTTACTCATCCATTTATCCATTCTGTCTTTCCTGCCCCTGATCATTGATAAATTCATCCACTGATCCATCCATCCATTCACACATCTTAGTCATCATTCATCCAGCATTCATTTTATTTATTCACCCATCCATTCATATATCTATTACATTTATTTACTCTTCAAAATAGTATGTATATAATATGTTTTTAAGTAAAGAAAATAAGAAACACTTCCCAAAGTAACAACAATTACCCCCACACACACCAAAAAAAAAAAAAGTTGATGCTAATGATGACATTGATGATGATATTATGTCACATCTATTTTGAAGGAAACAGCCATAACCAAAGAACTAGGTAAGTAGATAGGTAAATAAGTAAAATTGTTTTACATGCATATTCAGAGCAAGCTGTTATAGCACATGCCTGTCATGGGCAGAAGCCTAAGCTGTCTATCCAGGACAGTTGATTACTAGTTAATGGTAACCATGTTAAAGGTTAGTGAAAGAGAAGAAGGAGTAGTGGCCTTACACCTTCCCATTAGAAACTTTAGAAACTTGCTCTGGGTGGGAGACAGTATTGGGATACAAACCCAGCACATACCAGGATATTTTTTTCAGACTGACATTTTTGAACACTATGCCATCAATGTGTATGAAGATGGCGGGTGACATTTACACCAACAGGCCATAAAAGGAGAACACAGACATCCCCTATCAGTTGTGTGGACCTGCCCTGTGTGCTAGTTATCAGCTGGTCTGTCCTGACCTGTATGCTTATTATCAGCTGGTGTGTCCTGCCCTGTGTGATAGTTATCAGCTGGTCTGTCCTGCCCTGTGCGCTAGTTATCTGCTAGTCTGTCCTGCCCTGTGTACTAGTTATCAGCTGGCATGTCCTGCCCTATGTGCTAGTTATCTGCTAGTCTGTCCTGCCCTGCATACTAGTTATCAGCTGGTCTGTCCTGCCCTATGTGCTAGTTATCAGCTGGTCTGTCCTGCCTGTGTGCCTGGTCTGTGCTGATCGCTGGATGTGGGTTGTGTTTTGTCCTGGGATCTGCAGTTTGGCACCAGAATCAGAAAGATAAGCTCATCATGAAACAGTTTGAGATTCTTCACAGAGCTAGCACACATGCTGTTCACTATTCTCAGTAATGTGGTGCTGCTGTATTTAAGATCAGGAATGAACACACAGAAAGAAAGAAGTTTTCAATTTAATGACACACGCACGCATTTTGTTTACGGTTTTATGGTGATAGACATGTGGTTAAGGACCATATTAATAGTCAGAATGGAAACTCCTTTTGATAAGTAGCAAGTTATTTTTTATATGCACCATCAAACAGACAGGATAACATATACCTTGGCCTTTGGTACACCAGTCGTGGAGTATGGCTGGAACAAGACATAGCCCAAAGAGTTGAACACACAGAAGTGGTTTAAGAGCTACTACTTGTTTTTTTACCAATCACACATTAGTTAAGCAGTCACACCACTGAACTATTTCATGCCTAAATGTGTTACAACATGCTGCTTCAGGTAAAAAATACATTGTTGTGATTACCTTTCGAAAACCAAATCAAACAAGTGATGTCACAACTCACTACAAAAAGTTTAAACAAACTGAGGCACTAGAAATTATTTTAATGTTTCTTTTGTAATCCAGATGAGAATCCATATTAAATGCTATACAAATGTTTAGTAATTTCAGTCTGACATAGATTGTTAACACCAGGTTTTATTTCTCAATCCAGAGGGAGCTCCATAGTAGTATGTGCTATCCTGTATATGCGATGGTGCATAAATATTATCCTTGTTTTAAATCAGAAAGAGTAGTTTATTTTGTGCCAGTGGGTTTCCTGATTCATTATCAGAATGATCCTGAAAATTAAAGGGTTCAACATTAACTGTTTTCATTACTAGACCACTGAACTAGTATGTCTTAGAATTTACTATTTATAATTTGTTAACACGACCAGTCAGACTAGACCGAACCTGTTTTTTACTAGGAAATATCGTTAGGACATACCTTGATGTCAAACCCTGCCATATGGCTACTGTATCTGTACTGGTATGGACTCTACAAATGTCGGGTTTCCCCTCTGATTTAGCAATGTACAGTAATTCATCCATACAAGCCAATACCAGCTGGTATGCTGACTTTTCAGTTATGGTTTATAGCCTAAAAACAATTACTTTGTTGTTGTGATTTACAACTGACAGAACAAATACCTTTGTTATCATTATCATATACAACCATAAGAATGAAGGAAGAAGTTTTTTTTTTAATGATGCACTCAACACATTTTATTTATGGTTATATGGCATATACCACAGCCTTTGGTATACCAGTCATGGAGCACTGGCTGGCATGAGCCATATACAACCATAATACCAACTAGGTTTCTTTTTTGTTGTTTAGTTCCAGCCTAAAATATTTGCTTTGCAGGTTTCTCCTCTTGAGGTAGACTACAGTAAATTATGCAATGTTATATCATGTACAGTACACAATATAACAGTTTTTTTCTTCAGTTTTCAATTACAGCATAAAATGTTCCTGTTGTTGCTGTAATATACAACTTCCAGGTTTCCTCTCTGCTGTAGTAGACTATAGAAAGTCATCAACACATATATGTACTAGAGCTTGGACACTTTTCAACTGTATATGAACATTTCTTTTACTCTTTTTTTAACCAGTTCTGGTTTACAACCTAAACAATTTTTTTTATTAATTTACAATTTGCAAGTTTCTTCTTTACAGTAAGTAGCCCACACAGTATAGCAGCCAGCAGATACTGTAGCCAACCCAAGAACATTACAAATGTCATCTACAGAGACAAGACACCACTCTGTGGGCTGTCAATCAACTGCAGATTTCTCCCACCCCCATCCCACCAGCCCCTCTGCTGAAGGAGTGTCATATTTGGTCATGCTTGTCTGCAGGACTCCACAAACCTGTGCAAACACTTGTTTTCCTCCTCCCAGTTAAGAGCACCAGCTGTAACCTGCTTCTGGCTGGTGGCTCCACCACACGAAGACTCACCATTCATTTCACAGACCTGCTATCACAGCTTGCTCTTATCTCTTGCAGAATTTTTTTTTTTTTTTTTTAACATTTTAACTTTTTTTCTGGTTCCAGAGGAATGAAATGACATCTGGGTTACCTGGCACATACTCCAGGCGTGTCTTGAGTATTAGGAATGTGTTCTGAACACTGGGAGTGTGTTCAGAACACTGGGGGGGTGTTGAGAACACTGGGAGTGTGTTCAGAACACTGGGAATGTGTTCAGAACATTGGGAGTGTGTTGTAAGTATTCAGAGAGTGTTGAAAACATTGGGAGTGTGTTGAGAACATTGGGTGTGTGTTCTGTACATTACGAGACTGGAAAGAAGAAAGTCATTCATTGGTACACCTGACATACGGCAAACTGATTTAGTAAATTTCCCACACTCAGTGTGTGCACGTAATGCTAAATACAATCACTGTCCATGATGATGATGATGATTATCATAATAATAATAATAATAACACTAAAAATCACAATAATAATAATAATAATAATAATAATAATAATAATAATAATAATAATAATAATAATAATAATAATAATAAT
>JAVCKW010044415.1:0-14869 GCA_034780715.1 Peltospira delicata | reverse complement strand
CTAGGTTTTGGTTTGAGTTGGATGGGGTAGGGTTGTAATTACTTTTTTATTATGCTATAATTTTGTATATACAAAAGCCGTTTTATAAAAGATAACTGAATTTCTAAAAAAACAGCAAAGACAATAAGAGACCTGTTTCTTCTTTGAAGCACTCTGGATAAGAGTGCTTTGAAGATGAAATGATTTCATCAAAGACAGTGATAACGGTATCGGCTTTTTATTATGCCGATGTGAGATAGGTGTTACTGTAAGTTCTTTAACAATTCATTGTCAATGACATAATCAAAGAGAGATTGCAAATGGTTTAATCACTAAACATTTGGCTTTGCCGTAAAAACCCTGACAGGATCATAAGGTTCATTGCGCGTATAGATGGCATAGATAATAGCAATCAACTTTCTGGCAACAATGATCAAGGCTTCCTTTTTGGCTTTGCCTCGTGAACGGTATTTAAGATAGATGGTTCTCATCTGATCGTTATGTTTGATTGCCGCGATAGCAGCAAGGAAGACCGCTTTTTTTGCCAGTTTGGCACCCCGTTTGGCAAGTTTGCCACTCTTTGAACTCTCTCCAGACTCATTGAGTGTAGGATAGAGACCAAGATAGCCTACAAGAGCTTTGGCAGAATGAAATCTGTCAAGATTGCCACACTCAGCCAAGAGTGCGAGAATAGTCTTGTCTGAGACACCAGGAATAGTGCGGAGGTTATCTATAATATCTAATACCACCTCCTTATCCTCTTCTTGGAGTGGTGACTCTTCACTAAAGAGTGTCTGCATCGCTTCAAGGGTCTCATCAAGCATCTCTTGTAGCATTCGTATCTGTTTGATATTCATTCTAATATGTAAAGCTCTTGCCTCTTTGGCAACACCAGAGTAGATAGACTCTTTTGCTTTATCAAGCAGAAGTTGCGCTTTTTCTTCGTTGAAATTGTTTCCTCGGATGCCTTTAAAGGTCTTGAGTATTCTCTGAATCGAAGCAAATGCATAGTGCTTAGCAGTAGGATATTTCTCCAACAGTGCCAGACCTGATACACTGAAAGGATCTCTAATAACTGTTTCAAGTTCAGGAAATACCACAGTGAGTATCGTCTGTGTATTGCGTTTGAGTGCCTTGATCTGATTGGAGAGCGACTCCTTTTGACGATAGAGCTCTCTTAAGGAGTGTAGTTGCTCATCAGAGAGATACCCTTTGGAGAATCTACCGCTTTTAAGCAGTGCGGCGATCATCATAGCATCGATATTGTCATTCTTTACATGTTTCATCGTATCCATCTGCCTAAACTTACTGGTTTGATAAGGGTTTAATAATACCATAGGATAACTCAAAGCTTTGAGATGACGATAGAGATTTTCAAACAAAGAGCCTGTTGCCTCCATACCAATCAATATCTCTGACGGATCAAGACCCAAGCTTACAAGATGTACTTGAAGCTTTTTGAATCCTTTAGCATCATTATTAAATCTGAAAGGTTTAATGATTACTCTGTTGCTCTCATCCAATACAGCACATACATGCACCCTTTTAGCGATATCTATTCCTACATAAACCATTTGTAATCCCTCTTAAAATGAAATTAGGCTTGCCTCACAGCCTCCTAACTCTATAAAGTGGTAAGCATATATCATCTAATGCTTCCATCCAGCGTTTCATCGGTGAGTTTGGTTGACCTAAATTCAATAAGCTTAATTGCGTTGTTTCCCAACAAGGAGAAAACGGATTGTTCATTTAGTGTCATTGACTGTGAATTGTACAAGTGCTTACAGCAAGCATCAAATACTAACACAAACCTGTTACACCTTCAATCCCTTTTTGGTGATTATAGGTGTAAAGGTATTATAGGAGGAGTTACTTTGTTCAATAAGTTTATCAAAATAGTAATTTTGTGGCTTTTTATGGCAGTTTCTCTCAATGCTGCTGAGATAAAAATTATCACAAAATATGGGAAAACCGGTGGTATTGCTGGGAGATTAAATACAAGCAGCGATAAGGTTAATGGCAGAAGTATCTGTCAAAACAATCCAAGTCCCGGATGCGATTTTTCAAATGATCCTGGATGGAGTGACAATGGCACTCCCAATGATGGCAGCGATGATACTTACAGTGGTGATCTTATAGTTCGAACTAATGACTATTTTGAGTTAATCACCGCTTGGTCATGGAATGGAGAGGTAGGAGTTGATCCTGATACCGTTACTATTAGTTATACTCTGCCGCAAGGTTATGTTCTTGATGATTTACCAGGTTCATGTGATACCTCATTATCAAAGATTGAAGATAATGGAAGAAAAGTCACTTGTGTGCGAAAAGGTTTTGATAAAAATAGAGTTGGAACTGTTGCGGAAGATTTAACCTTTAACATACGGGTTTTAGGTTCTAACCCAAATGGTGCTACTCCTGGAGATATCACTTGTAAGATTGAAGCACAAAATGCTACATCTCAAAGCGACAATGCAGGAGTAAGTCTAAGAGTTACATCCGCTCCAAGATGGAATCTACAAAAATCTAGATATTGTCATAAATCAGGTTATGAATTTAACGGTCAAAAAGGTTTTTTGATCTACTACAAATATTATATCGAAGTTGATGAAGTAAACGGCGAAGAAGATAGTGCTCCCGGATTTTTGGGAGTCGAGTCAATGGGCGAAGATGCAAGTTTTACTTTCATCGATGATTTAAGTGAGGTTTCACCAAATGCAAAACTTGTAGAGTGTAAAGCCGATACTTGGTCAAATAGCGGTGATCCATTTCCATACTATAATAGTTCCTATCCACAAAGATCAGTTGCTACGCCAAAAGGTAGACAAGTTATAAATTGTACTCAAAGCAGTTCAACAATATCAGTACATCTCCAACATGTTGATGCAACACTCAACCATATCCCTCACTATGCACGAAACGGCACAAAACTTCCAGTCAATAGAGCTATTGCGGCAATTGGCATAATAGAGGTTTTTGTGCCAATCGATGATGTAAAAAACGGAAAAGATGGAGTTGCAAATACTAATGATGATGGAAGCTTACCAACAACAAACAAACTTACAAATTTTGATCCAACTGCACCAAGCGGTAACTCAAACTTTGGAAATCTCACTGAGAGTGAAAAAGATAACTCCTACTCTTTAACTCTCTTTTATGCAAGAGGCGGATTCTCTAAAGGTTATGATACAAAACATGCAAAATGGGAGTATAGAGAGGGTGGATCTTCAGGTTGGAGGGCTGGAGACGGGCTCTTGAGTGCGGGAGCTGAATTTGCTACAAGACTTGCTTATACAAATGACGGAGGTATTGATCTAACGGGCGGAATCATTTGTGATGTGATTGATGCCAATAGGATGACAATAGAAGAGATCCCTTCAAATGAGGCAAGATATCATGGTATCGGTGGATTTGATATCTATCTAAATGGGATACAAGAGAGTGACTTAGAGTTTGAGTATGCATCAACCTATGAAGATGACAGCTATTTAGCTTCTAAAGGAGGCTCTCTTGATGATAATCACGGTGCAGATATTGCAAGAGAGTGTAAAGGTGTTAATACCACTTGGTATAGCTCTATGAGTGAAGCAAAACAGCACGGACTTGGAGCTATAACAAAGGTGAGGATAAAGGTAAAAGATGGAAGTTCTCTAAAATCTGGTGCTTCAATCTATGCTTGGATCAAACATAGGGTTCGATCTAAAACACTTGATGGAATACCACTTCAAAATGGAGATGAACTCATCAATTACGGCTCCATTAAAGATAATGAATATTTTAAAGATTGGTATCAACCAAGCTACATCCCTCACAACTATCCAAATCCTCCTGAAAAATGGAATGGAGATAGAGTAACATTTACAGGCGGAAAAGTAAGGATCGTAAAGAGTGTCAATAAGAACTCATTTACTACCGGAGATATAGCAACTTTTACTCTCAAAAGCTCCTATACCAATGATACGGGAGCAGATGAAGAGGCAAATGTCACTATTGTTGATATGCTCCCTCACGGTCTTCACTATAAAGTTGGATCAGTTCAAAATGCAAGTGAACCAACAATTGGTACTTGTTCAGATATCGCTGAACTTGGTGTGAGTTGTGACAGTAACAATCAAGTGCTTGTTTGGAATCTTGGCAAAAGAGTAGCAAATGCCAAGATAGATGATATCATCTATGAAGCTGAGATCGAATCAACTGCTGCCGTTGGAGTGCATACAAACTATGCACTTATCAAATCACCAATTGATGGTAGTCAAGCGACTCAAAGAGAATCTGATGTCAATATCAATATCACTATTCCTTCAACTATCAATCTAACAAAATCTGTTTTAAATAGCACTCCTCTTGAAGCTGGAAATGGTGTTATTGATTATGCAGTCGATGCAAGAAACGGTTCGTCTGCAAGTGTAACTGAGCTTGATATTATAGATATTTTGCCATTTAATGGAGATGGAGATGCTGGATCGATAAAGTTTAGAGACTTAAATCTCAAAAGAGATCCTGCAAGTGTGTTTCATGGAAGTAAAGCTTTTAAAAGTGTCGAGTTGATAGCTCATCCAAAATCACCTTCAACCTGTGATCTTACTCCTGGTATCCACTACTACTACACAAACAGAGATCCAAAAACTATCAACCTTTCACCAAAAGATACTTCAAACAATCTAAGAGGTAGTGATATTTGGTGTGAAGGAGATACAAATGGTCCAGCTTCTAGTTGCGGATTTGGTATCAATGATGTAACAGCCGTTAGAGCAACAGGTCCGTCGATGGATAAAGATGCTGTTTGTAGGATGAAACTCTCTATGAGTGTAGCAAACAACAATCCAGATGATATCTATAGTAACTCTTCTGGTGCTTCTGCAACCGGTGTAACACTGCCTGTTTTATCCAATGCCGCTTCAACTGTGATAGTTAAAAGCTCTCTTGGAGACTATATCTGGTTTGATGCAAATGCAAACGGTATCCAAGATAGTGGAGAAAACGGTCTTAATGATATCAATGTCACTCTTTTTAAGAGTGACGGAACAAAAGTGGCTACCACAAAAACTGCAAATGATGCAAATGGTAAAGCCGGTTACTATAAGTTTGATAATCTTCACTCCGGTGACTACTATATCAAGATCGATCTTCCGGTAGGTTTTCATATCTCACCAAAAGATAGAGGCGGTGATGATACAAAAGATAGCGATCTAAACTCCAATGCAAGAATAGAAAATATCCATTTAGGTGTAAAAAGTGAAGATCTCAGCTTTGATGCAGGTATCTATAAACCTTCATCTATAGGAAGCACTATCTGGTATGATGCAAATAAAAACGGTATCCAAGAAGATGGGGAAGATTGTAAAAATATAAGTATCAATGTTACTCTCAAAGATAGTAGCGGCAACACTCTCTCAACTCAAACAGCTCAAAACTGTCACTACCTCTTTACAAACCTACTTCCTGGAACTTACAGAGTCTCTTTTGAGTTGCCAAACGGTTATGAGGCTACACTCAAAGATACAGGAAGTGATGATAACAAAGATAGTGATATCGATAAAAACTCCCTTATAAGTGATCCAATCATCATCACAAACGGTATCGATATACTCAATGTTGATTTTGGGTTTTTTACAAGGACTTCTATCGGAGATAGAGTCTGGCTTGATAGTGATGCAGACGGTATCCAAGATAGCGGTGAAGTCGGTATCAAAGATATAGAAGTAGAGCTACTAAAAGGTGATGGTTCAACAACTGGTCTAAAAACAAAAACTGATGCAAATGGATACTATAAGTTTGAAAACTTAACTCAAGGTGATTATAAAGTCAAGTTTACCATCCCAACTGGTTATTTTGTATCACCTAAAGATAGTGGGAGTGATGATAGTAAAGACTCGGATGTTGATCCAAATACGCACTTAACGCAAACTATAACTCTTCCTCTCACAAAAGAGGATATGAGTCTTGATCTTGGACTCTATCAAAAGGCCTCTCTTGGAGATAGAGTATGGATCGATAGCAATGCAAACGGTTTACAAGATAGCGGGGAGAATTGTCAAGGAGTAAATGTTGAAGTCACTCTTATAGATAGTAGTAACCATGAAATAAAACAGACAACTAACAATTGCCAATATAAGTTTGAAAATCTAACCCCAGGTAAGTATAGAGTGAGATTTCAAACACCAAACGGCTATAAGATCACAAAGAAAGTTACAAGTGACGATACTAAAAACTCAGATATCAATCTCTCAGGAGAGACTCAAAGCTATACTTTAACCTCAAATCAACAACTCATGAGTGTTGATGCCGGTTTCTTAAAAGATGCCACTCTTGGGGATAGAGTATGGCTCGATGAGAACAAAAATGGTATCCAAGATAGTGGAGAGGTTGGTATCAAGGATGTCGAAGTTGAACTACTCAAAGCTGACGGTTCAACAACTGGCTTAAAAACCAAAACGGATGCAAACGGTAACTATAAATTTGAAGCTCTAAGACCTGATAACTATATGATCAAAATTATCCTGCCAGAAGGTTATGCAATAACAAGCAAAGATCAAAATAGTAACAATAGTCAAGATAGCGATATAGATCCACAATCTCTTATGAGTGAAGTTGTTACACTTCATAGTGGAGAGAATTATCAAGATTTAGATGCAGGTATCTACTCTACCTCATCACTTGGAGATAGAGTCTGGCTTGATAGTGATGCAAACGGTATCCAAGATAGCGGTGAAGTCGGTATCAAAGATATAGAAGTAGAGCTACTAAAAGAAGATGGCACTACAACAGGTAGGATCATAAAAACTGATACAAATGGTCACTATGAGTTTGAGAGTGTAACTGCTGGAAAATATAGAGTCAAGTTTCATATACCAAATGGCTACACAATAAGTCCAAAAAAGAGTATTAGCGATAACTCTAAAGATAGTGATGTCGATACAAAAACAGTTATCAGCGATCTAATTACTCTTGGGGTAAATGAGCATAATCTTAACATCGACTTGGGACTCTATAAAAAAGCTTCACTTGGAGATAGAGTCTGGATCGATGAGAATGTAAATGGTATCCAAGATAGCGGTGAGGATTGTAAAGGGGTTGAAGTTGAAGTTACTCTTACTGATAGCAACAACCATAAACAGAAACAAAAAACAAAAAATTGTCACTATAAGTTTGAAAACCTAACTCCGGGAAGCTATACTATCAGTGTAGCACTTCCAACTGGATATACTCCAACCTTGCCAAATATCGGAGATGACAATACAAATAGTGATATTGACCTAAGTGCAAAAAGCAAAACTATAACACTTAGTTCAGGTGAGGAGAACTTAAAAGTTGATATAGGTATCTTAAAAGATGCTTCTTTGGGAGATAGAGTATGGCTTGATAGAAATCAAAACGGTATCCAAGATGCAAATGAGAGTGGAGTTGAAGGTGTAGTAGTTAGATTGCTAAATGGCGATGGAAGCGATACAAACAAAAGTGTCAAAACAGATAAAAACGGTAACTATGCTTTTATAGGCGTAAAACCAGGAAACTACAGAGTAAAGATCGAACTACCATCCGGATATAGGGTTACAAAACAAAATAGCACAAGTGAAGAGAGAGATAGTGATCTAAACCCAAATACTCTTATAAGTGATAGCTTTTTACTTAGAAGCGGTTCAAACGAGCCACGAATAGATATCGGTCTTTATACCCAAAATGAGTTGGGAGATAAGATCTGGCTTGATAGCAATGCAAACGGTATCCAAGATGCAAATGAGAGTGGAGTTGCAAATATAGAGCTTCTTTTACTTGATGAGAAGAACAACATCTATGCAAGAACTCTTAGTAATAGCAATGGAGAGTATCTCTTTAGGAGTTTAAAACCTGGTAAATATAGAGTAAAAATTGCAAATCTTCAAGGCTATAAGCTCTCACCAAAGAAACAGGGTAATGATAGCATCGATAGTGATATCGATCCAAAAACTTTAAGCTCTTTGCCTATCGAGATAGGTAGTGATGACAAAGTTCATACCCTTGATATCGCTCTTTATAAAGAGGCATCAGTAGGTGATACTATTTGGCTTGATAAGAACCAAAACGGTATCCAAGATCCACAAGAGAGTTGTGAGGGAGTTGAGTTTAAAGTCAATCTCCTTGATAAGAGCCAAAAAGTAGTCGCTTCAACAAGAACAAACAACTGTTCATATAGCTTTGAAGGATTAACTCCTGCAAGATATAGAGTGCAATTTGAGTTACCTGTTAATGTAACAGTAACAAAGAAAAATGCTACAAGCGATGAGAAGGATAGCGATATCAACAAGCATGGTCTTAGTGATGAGTTTGAGCTAATTTCAGGACAAAACTTAGAAGATATCGATGCAGGTTTTGTAAAAAACGGATCAATTGGGGATACTATCTGGCTGGATGAAAATACAAACGGTATCCAAGATGAAGGAGAAAAAGGCTTAGCCAATATCAAGATACTCTTACTTGATAAGAGTAAAAATGTGCTAAAAGAGAGCATAAGCGACAAAAATGGTCACTACAGCTTTGATAATCTTCCACCTCAAAGTTATACTCTCAAAATAGAGTTAGAGAGCGGCTTTGTTCTCTCTCCAAAAGAGAGTATCAGTGATGATAGTAAAAATAGTGATTTTGATCCAAAGAGTTTTTTAACAAAAGAGATCACTCTTGAAAGTGGAGAGAACAATTCAAATATCGATGCAGGAGTCTATGCACTTGGAAAGATAGGTGATAGAGTCTGGTTAGATAGCGATGCGGACGGTATCCAAGATAGAGATGAAAAAGGTGTTGCAAATCTTAAAGTAACCCTCTTAGATCAAAATGAAATCGTCATAAAAGAGACAAATACCAATAGTAGCGGTCTTTACCATTTTATAGGTCTTAAACCTGCTAAGTATAAAGTAAAGTTTGAGATACCGCAAGGATATAGAGTTACATTTAAAGATAGAACAGATGATAAGAGAGATAGTGATGTCGATATCGAGACAAATACAACTCAAACAATCACTCTATCAAGCGGACAAGAGGATATGAGTGTTGATCTTGGGCTCATTGCTCTTAAAAAGATCAGCGGAAAGGTGATGTCGGATATCAATAACGATAAAAAAGGTGAGTTACCACTAAAAGGAGTTGATCTTAACTTGACAACTTGCAAGGGTCAATTTATAGCAACTACAAAGAGTGATGAAAAAGGTGAGTATACATTTGATGGCTTGATCCCTGGGTGTTATATCATCAATGAAAAGGATCCAAAAGGATACACTTCCGTTAGCGATGTTGATGGAGTAAATGATAACAATATCACAGTCACTCTTACAACAAAAGATATCGATAATAGAGACTTTTTAGATGAGCCACTTTTAAAGATTTCAGGTCATGTGAGAGCCGATATGGACTTTGATGGAGATATCGAGGTAGAAAAAACGATAGATAAAGTCTTAGAAAATGTTGAAATACTCCTCTATGAAGGGAATAAAGAGATCCAAAAGACTCATACCGATAAAAATGGCTACTATAAATTTAGTGATATCACTCCAGGAGAGTATATCATCGTAGAAATTGATCCAAAAGGGTTTGATTCTCTTAGAGATGTAGATGGCAAAAATGATAACAATATCTCTGTAACTCTTAGTCAAAAAGATGTAACAAACAGAGACTTTGATGATCAAAAAACAATCAAAGTATCCGGAACAATCCGTGTTGATATAGATGGTGATAAAGTTGTAGATGAACCACTAAAAGATACAAAGCTACTTCTATGTAAAACTGGAGTTGTCTGCACACCTAAGATAAGTTTAGCTAGCACCTATACAGATGAGAATGGAACATATAGCTTTGATGGACTAAAACCAGGAGATTATCAGATAGTAAAAATTCAAAAAAAGGGGTATGAGCCACTAAGAGATATCGATGGTGGAGATAACAACATTATTGATCTCTTCTTAAATGGAAAAGAGGATGTAGAAAATCAAGATTTTGAGGATTTGGCAGTTGCACCTATGTTTATCAAGATACATAAAACGACTTCAAAAAAAGAGGTGAGTATCGGTGGCTTTGTTCCATATGAGATTGAGGTTGAAAATATCAACAAGAGCTTTAACTATGCTGCTGTCAAGATAAGAGATATTATTCCTGCCGGATTTAAGTATCAAAAAGGATCAGCAAGGATCATAAGAGATCATAAAAAGAGTCGTCTCAAAGCTTCCGGAGTCAATACAATAGAGTTTGGTCCATTTGCACTCAAAGCAAAAGAGAAAGTTACTATCACCTATCTTCTTAAAGTAGGTGTAGCAGTTGCACAAGGAAGACATACAAACAGAGCGATTGCCGTTCAAAATGGTGAAGAGGTAAGTAATCTATCTTCAGCATCAGTTGAAGTGGTAGCCGATCCATTTATAGACAATAGTATTGTCATCGGTAAGGTTTTTGATGATCAAAATGAAAATGGTATCCAAGACAAGGGTGAAAAGGGTATACCGGGAGTGAGACTTGCAACAGTAAGCGGTATGCTTATAGAGAGTGATGCTTATGGTAGATACCATATAGCAGATCTTGATGGAGGCAGTTTTGGTGAGAGAGGAAAAAATATCATCATCAAAGTCGATCCGACAACCCTACCAAAAGGGGCAAAGTTTACAACGGAAAATCCAAGAGTTTACAGGATAACTCCAAGTGGACTCAATGAGATCAATTTTGGTGTAAAACTACCAAAACCTTTAGTATTTGAGAAAAAAAGAGTGATCAAAAAGGTAGTGATGAAAAAAGAGCAAACTTCTATCGATATCAACGATAAGATAGGCTCTATCTACTTTGACTCTGATCAATCTTGTATCAGACCAGATCAAGTAAAGAGTATGAAAAGAATTGCTCAAAAGATAAAAAGAGCAGGACATGGAACAATAGTTATAGAGGCAAATACAGATGCAAGAGCACCTATTTGGTATAACAAAAAATTGGCTTATAAAAGGGCTCAAAGTGTCTATAGAGAGTTAAAACACTATTTAGGAGATGAACTCATCGACAATGCACAAGTTATCTATAAGAGCTGTAACAAAGAGGTGAAATTTGATCCTAAATATGACTGGTGGGGAAAACCAAATATCCCAAGAACAAAAAAAGAGTGCACGGAGTTTGGATTGAAAAAACAAGATTGTCAAAGAGCCTTAAAGAGTAAGAAAGGAGGTGCAAAATGAGAGCATCAAAAAACAAAATAGTCTTATCGTTAATTGTTGCATCTTCTTTATATGCTAAGGGGAGTTTTCAAGCTACAATTATTGATAATGCCGAGTGTCTGCCGGTAGCTAAAAATGACAGACCAAGTGGCGGTATGCAAAAAAATAGAAGGGTTGATGTCTGGCTTCAAACAAGCAAGACTCAAAGTGTAGAAAAACCGGTTGTCGAGTTGATAAAAACAAGAACTACTCTTGATGATGGAGGAGTTATATGGGCTACAAGCGATCCGCTCTTTAGCGATGCTCATTTGGAAATAAAAGCAGCAACCATACAGATAGATAAAAATTTCCATGCTCTTGAGCCTGTTAAGTTTTATATCTACAATAACTTTAGTGATTATATCAAAAGATATACTATCTCTATCTATGAGACTACCAAAGAAGGGAAACTCAATCTCATCGATAAGATAGAGGGTCAAGGGATCAAGAGTGAAGTTATATGGGATGATAAGATCATAAAAAAGATGGAGTTTCAACCAAAGAGCAATCTTCTTTATAGACTCAGAGTCTATGATAAAGATGGTGCATATGATGAGACAAATCTCAAAAAGTTTCGTATCACAAAAAATAGAGTCGGTTTTGAAGATATAGCGGGTGAAATCTTTGGAAAGAGCGATATCAAAGTGCAATCAATTCCAATTTACGGATCAAGAGTAAGAGTTTATGGAAGCGGGATCAATCCAAACTATCTCTTAAAGATTGATAAGCAAGAGGTTCGAGTCGATAGTAGCGGTAAATTTGTCTATGAGGAGATAAAAAGAGCCGGTGATTATAAGATACCAATTACCGTGATGGATGAGAGTGGAGAGACTTATGATAGGGATTTGATACTTGATGTAAAAGAGAATCATCTCTTTATGATTGGTCTTGCCGACTTTACAGCTGGAAAATATAATGTCTCAGGCAATATCAAACCACTTGAAGCCGATGAGCACTTTAATGAAGATATCTTTATCGATGGTCGTTTAGCCTTCTATCTCAAAGGAAAGATCAAAGGAAAGTATCTCATAACAGCACAACTTGATACTCAAGAAGAGGATATAAAAGATCTCTTTAAAGATATACAAAAAAAGGATCCAAAAAGAGTCTTTAGACACTTAGATCCTGATCAATACTACTATGTATATGGTGATGACTCTTCCTCTTTTAGAGATGTCGATTCGCAAGGGAAGATGTATCTAAGAGTGGAGTGGGATAAGTCAAAAGCACTCTGGGGGAACTACAATAGTTCGCTTACCGGAAATGAGTTTGCAAATATCAACAGATCGCTTTATGGTGCAAAGTTTGAACACTCATCGATGGATGTAACAAAATATGGAGACAATAAAAGAGATATAACGCTCTTTGCAAGTGAAGCCCAAAGTGCCTATGCACATAATGAGTTTGAAGCAACGGGAGGAAGTCTTTACTACTTAAAACATAAAGATATACTCCAAGGGAGTGCAAAGGTATGGATAGAGATAGAGGATAGAAACTCCAAAAGAGTTATAGAGAAAAAAGATCTCATCATAGGTCAAGATTATGAGATAGATGAACTGCAAGGTCGTATCATCCTAACAAGACCAATCTCTCCAAGAAGCCAGATGAGTGGCCCATCTATCATAAAAGATGCACCGCTTGATGGAAATAGAGTTGTATTAAAAGTGGACTATGAGTATCTACCTGACAAGTTCAAGGCAAATCAAGCCACTTACGGAGGAAGAGTAAAGCAGTGGATAGGAGATCATATCGCTCTTGGTGCTACTTATGGACATGAAGGGAGAGAGAGTAGCGATTATGAGGTGAGTGGTGCTGATCTAACTTATAAGGCAGCAAAAAATAGCTATATCAAAGCGGAGTTTGCCCACACAAAATCACTCCAATCAAACGGAGCAAACTACTACTCGATGGATGGAGGTATAAGATTTACTCCAATCGATCAAAATAGTAGTGATATGAGTGGAGATGCTTATGGAGTTGAAGCTAAAGTATCACTCTCTGACTTTAAGGATGTCAAGCATGACTCTATAGCATCCTTTTGGTATAAAAAGCGACAAAAGGGTTACTCAAATGCAAGAGTCGGTTCAGGAAGTGATGTTGATGATTATGGTATAGAGGCAATAACAACTCTTAGTGACTATATAAAACTCAAAGCAAGAGCAACCTCGCTCAAAGAGAACACAAAAGAGAATAAAGTAGCAAGTATCGAGAGTGATCTAAGCTATAAAAAGCTCACTCTTGGAGGGGAGTTGCGATATGTTGAAAATAGTTTGGATGATAAGACAACAGGTAAAGGGACACTTGCTGGATTATTACTTAACTATAATCTCAACTCCTATTTTGATCTCTATACAAAGATGCAAACTACACTCGAAAATGAGGGAGACTATAGAAAAAATGATCTCTATAGCATAGGAACAAAAACAAGATATAACGATCTAACACTCAATGCAGAGCTAAGTACCGGAGATAGAGGCAAGGGAGCACAAATAGGAGCAGATTATGCAATAAGTGAAAACTACTCTCTCTACTCAAACTATATCCTCTCAACAGACTCAACTGAAGGAAAGAGAAATATCTTAACCCTTGGACAAAAGGCAAAGATCACTGATGCACTCAATATCTTTACCGAGCATCAATTTAGCCGCTCAAACAGAATGTCTGGAGTTGGAAATACATTTGGGATCGATTATGCATTTAGTAGATATCTCATAGCTAATCTTACATATAATAAAATCAACTATGATGATAAAGATCAACGAGACAGAGATGCAATCTCCGCATCTTTACGATACTCTAAAAAAGATCTTCTTGCATCTACAAAACTTGAGTATAGAGAGGACAAAGCAAAAAATCTTCACCAAAGACAATACTTAACAACAAATAGACTTAGGTATAAACTCAACCCATCTTATACTCTTATGGCAAAACTAAACTACTCAAAGACAACTGATGAGTTGGATGATACAAAAGAGGCTACATTTACGGAAGCTGGAGTTGGATTTGCCTATCGACCAATCCAAAATACAAGATTGAATCTCATAGGAAAATATACCTATCTCTACGATCTATCAAGCTTAGATCAGGTAAAAAATACTCCGGATGAGAAGAGCCATATCGTAAGTGCAGATATGAGCTATCAACTCTCCTCTAAGTGGAGTATAGGAGCAAGAGCCGGGATCAAACAATACTCTCTTAGAGAGAGTAGAGATGATGGTAGCTGGTATGAGAGCAAGCTCTATCTTGGAGCTTTACGAGCCAACTATCACCTTATCAAAAGTTGGGATGCTCTTTTAGAGTATCATACTCTCAAAGAAGAAGAGGATGGTGTTAAGAGTGGATTTTTAACCGGTATCTATAAACATATAGGAGAACATATCAAACTTGGTGTAGGGTATAACTTTACAAACTTCTCAGATGATCTAACCAATCGAAACGATTATGATGCCAAGGGATGGTTTATCAATATGATAGGTAAGTTTTAACACCTATCATAAACTTTAGATCTTCACCCTATCGCTCAAAGCCTTTGCAAGAGAGAGCATATCGACATTTTCGAGATTTACCCCTGTTGGAACTCCTTGAGCTATCTTGGTAAAAGTTAGATCAAACTCCTTTAACTTATCTTCGATAAAGAGGATAACTCCATCATTTGCCAAAGATGGGGTAAAAGCAAATATCACCTCCTCTAC
>JAVCKW010044414.1:29768-46021 GCA_034780715.1 Peltospira delicata | reverse complement strand
GTATAAGGGTATAAGGGTATAAGGGTATAAGGGTATAAGGGTATAAGGGTATAAGGGTATAAGGGTATAAGGGTATAAGGGTATACCCTTATACCATACTCTCAATCTTCTGTTTTTAGTTGATCTAAAGATATACCACGAGTAACAAGGCTATTAATAGCGTCTGTTTTAGTTTCCCCTAAATAAGAGCCGTGTTTTGTACCCTCTGAAATTAACGCCTCTCTATAATCGGCAAATAGTTCGGGGTTGTTCGCATTTAAATAGGCTAATACCACATCAAACTTTGATTTACTGTTCTCGTCTTTAGGGTCGTGTTGGTAATTTACAACTTCCATCAACTCAGACGCCTTAACAAAGTCTTGATTAGCTATACTTTCAGTAACTAAGTTAAGGAGACTTTTCTCGTAGTCTCTAACTATTTGGTACGCTAATTTACTAATATACTTCCCTTTTGACATGATAAGCTTATTAGCCGTATCGACCAACTCTCCACAAGTGAACCATAGACCACTTAATTCTTCTTTTTTAGCGATTGTTTTCCCACTTGCAACCGATTTAATAACCCTACTCCAATCAGTAGCGAACGAACCACCACCCTCAATTTTAGACAAGGCTTTAAGCCCTTCAAGATCTCCCATTAGTGCAAGAGTTAGTGCATTAGTTTTGTTAAAAGACATTTTACTTTTATCCGTGTCCACACCTAAAAAATCTAAAATTACTTTTAAATCTCCGTTTGCTTTATTTAAGATCATATTGAAGTTAGTTTTATTAAAGTTTAACTTTTCTTCTTTTTCTTCTGTTCCAACTGTTTCAACTGTTTCAACTGTTTGTCCAACTGTTCCAACTGTTTCAACTGTTCCAACTGTTTGTCCAACTGTTCCAACTGTTCCAACTGTTTGTGCTGTTTGTCCTACTGTTTCAACTGTTTGTCCAACTGTTCCAACTGTTTCAACTGTTCCAACTGTTTCAACTGTTTGTCCTACTGTTTCAACTGTTTGTGCTGTTTCAACTGTTTCAACTGTTTCAACTGTTTGTGCTGTTTGTGCTGTTCCTAAATTTAACTTTAACATGATTATTCCTTAGTTTAATAATATAGTGTCAAGAGTTAATCAACCTTGACAAGTTATAGAAGGCTTTTAAAGCCTCACCTTGATTTGTCGTGCTGTAAGTATACAGTACTAGTCTTAAACCACCCTTAAGGGTGGAACTCTTTATCGTATATATAACCCCCTTATTTTTAACTCGATTGTCATACGGTCACACGCAACCATGTAAGCATGGTCTAACTCATCATCATCTAGTTTACAACCACAAACAATATTTTTGTGTATACCATGAAATAGTGTACGCGTACCCGTACCACTTTTAAAATCAATATCATCTAAATTTATATGATCTTTGATGTAATATATATCATAAGCATACTCCCCGATTAACTCTAAAGCTTTACTGTTCACCCTATCATATTCTTTATTAGTAGATAGGCTATTAACTCCACTATTTTCAAGTAAGGGTATAATTGAAGGTAGAACCACCATTGGAATTTTATCGATAGGGTGTATAAGTGAACCATTTAGATATAAACCTAAATAGTTTAACTCAATACCTTGTCCTTCACTCAATACACCATTACTAAGTATATCAGTACGATTTATGTCTATACCTAAATCTCTGTACCGTCGTGAAGGTTGAAACAACCCACTCAAATCCGTATTACCTAATAATAGGCTATTAGTATCATTCATTTTTTAGTTCCTTGTTTTGATTTATGGTGGTAATTATAGGGGTATAGGCTTAAATGTACATTAACCCTATATGAGAAGATGAGAATAGGGGCTTAATACGAGGATAAGACTATACCCACCAACGGAACCACACCAACACCCACCCCTATTATAATGTGACACGCGTACGCATATGCACGGGTGTAAGTGGTAAATCTTTACTTATGCACAAATTCGAAACCAAGTTCCGTTTTATCAAGGGTTACCCAACGGGGAACCCCCTAACGGTAGTGGGAGTAAGTCAAGTCCTCGCCCTTCTCTACCACAGCCGTGTATAAGCCTTCTGTGAAACAAGGCTCTTGACCACGCTCTTTGTGGACGAAGCTGTGCTTTCCGATCTTAAGGGTTACAGTCTTGCCATCAGCTCTAACACCTTTGTACTCAACATCTACATAGTCACCAACCATGTAGTATACCTCAATGTCCTCAACCCTCTTTGTGAGGTGGACTTGTCTATCTCTCCGTTGGGCGTATGTTGCTACCGACCAATCCATGCTATACACTACCATTACCTTATACATATAGAGGTCTATCCCCTCTGAGTTAGGCTTCCCTGCAAGAACCCTTGCGTTCTTGAAGTATTTCCGTAACAGTTTGCCTTCATTAACATAGTGGTACATGATTACCATGTCCTCAGTATCTCCCCACTTGTCCATGATAGCCTTAACCTTTGAAGGCATTGCCCCGTTGTTTATGTCCCAATTATACTTAGGAGCAGGAAGAGGCTTTCCGTTATCCCCGAACATGGTGTCACCACTTG
This sequence comes from Peltospira delicata, assembly GCA_034780715.1. Classification (NCBI taxonomy): domain Eukaryota; kingdom Metazoa; phylum Mollusca; class Gastropoda; order Neomphalida; family Peltospiridae; genus Peltospira; species Peltospira delicata. Next base: position 43,477 of record JAVCKW010044414.1, on the reverse strand, counting down.
CGTCCTTGACAGCCCAGCGATCGGTATAAGTCAATGTACCACCTTCTATCTGGTGAAGCATTGTGCCGATAGCACTAGAAGAGGCTGGTAGTACAGTTACCTCTTTGCCTCCACCGTCTAGCCTTAACCCATCTTCAGACTCCATGTTGTGTACTCTATGGTACATAATCATTTCAGCCTCAGTCATAGGTACGACGATCTTATGGTCTGTTGGGACAACCTTAACACCTATACTCTCTTGACTCAAGGTAACAAAGAAAGGCTTTACATAGTCCACGATACCTACTTTACATTCCGTATACACAGGTACAGCCTTCCCGTTGCCCACCATCACACTCTTAGGTACACCCCATGTCTCAAAGAACGCACCAAAAGTAGGCTGTGGAAACGGTGTGTAGTCACATAAACCGAACTGATAGTACAACTGTGCATACGACTGTGCGTGAGGTGTAGCTGTGCTAAATATACATCTAGCACCATTAGCTACAAACCGTGCCTGTACCCAGTACTTGCTTGGTGTACCACTGCCCGTCGTACTACTGTACATTTTGTGGCTCTCGTCGAATATGCACACATCGAAACCTCCATACCATGAAGTATCACACTTCATAAGCTGGTGTGGTGTCGATACCTCTATGTCCAACCCCTCTAAGTACCCTAGCTCTCTCATGAAGTTGATAAAGCCTAACCACCCCTCAGGGTTCTTCTTCCTATCAGGGTTTATACCTCGTACAGCGTTCTTTGTAGTTACGATCAACAACCGTAGCCCTCCACCTTGTCCTTTGCCTTCAAACATACCGTTAGGGTATTTAGATGATTTAGATAACTGCCCGTCAAGAAAGGCTTTGTTTAACAAGTCCATAGCGAACAGCCCCGTACCAGTCTTACCAGTTCTTGGCATGTGTCGTAGACCACAGAGTCCTTTCTCTATAAGCATATTAGCAACCTCAAAGCCCTCAGCTATCTGGTGGGGTCTAAGTGCCTTTAATCCAAATAAGGCTGTTACCCCGTTAGCAAACTCTGTGATTGCTGTATAGTCCTTAGCCCACCCACCGTCTTTAGCCAATGACTCTGATAGCTCAACCTCACCCTCTACACCTCCGTGCTTCACTGTGAACTTAGTGTACCCTTCATTAACGCTTAACAGCACGATACCGTGCATATCGCACCATTGATTAAGTAGGGCTGATATTGTTTCATTGTGTGTTATAACAGTACCCGTGTTAGTTTCCATAGTGTTAGTTTCCATAGTGTAAACCTTTTATTTTAATTTGATAGTATTATATTAAGGTAGGCTTAAAGTTTTATTAAAACAAGTAGGTAGATTAAAACAAGTAGGTAGATTAAAACAAGTAGGTAGATTAAAACAAGTAGGTAGATTAAAACAAGAGTTTTATATCCTATATACATATATATACATATATATACATATATATATATAAACTCTTGTTGTATAGCTTACACTTTGTAGTGGTGTTTAAATAGTGTTCTTATTGTATCGTTTAAGTAGTGCTATTAGTGGTATAACAAACGCTTGTATAAATACAATAGGTAATAAACCAAAGCCCATAGTTTCCTCCCTTTCTTTAGTGCTATCAGTAGTTTAGTATAGTAGAATCATCGCGTATGATGGAGGTTATAGGCGTGTTCACATCTTTGTTTATACGGGGGTTGGTAATGCTGTACCCCTTGTTGCTCCTACTATATACCCTATCCATGTATGTAACCTGCACGAGCTGTCCCATGAGTACCTTCATGTTACCTACATGTCTATCTCTATCACTCAGCCCACTACCACAGTATACATCGATTATCTCCCCATCAATGACACCCCGTAGTTGTAGGCTACCTATCTTGTTCTCATCACGAGAATGAGGCTTATACCCCATGATTCTAAGCTCTGCCTCTTTGAAGTGCTTACACTTTTGCCAAGCACCAGACTTAGAGAATGAATAAAGGCTGTTAGGCTTCTTAAGCATTAAGCCCTCCCCACCTATCTTCTCTATCTCTTCCATAAGTACCTTTAGCTCGCCCCGTGACTCCAACAGCCATATCTGGCTTGTGTGTACTAACTCATCAGACTCGGTATATGGTGCTACACACTTATCAAGTCTAGCCCGTCTATACATATACTCTTCCTCGTACTTGTCCTTATCCTCCGTTTCCTCTCCAAGTCTATCCCATGCCTCTAATGGAATACAATCATAGGCTATAAACTGCACACCAGCCATATCCAAGCCCTCACCCATACTCGTAGCTGAGGTTATGCGACTAGCCATGTCTATTCTATGCTCCTCAGTGATGCCACCACCAACACATAGCTCACCATCAATAACCATATCCACTACCCTCTCACCAGTATCTCTATATACTAACTGTGATAGATACTCTTCTAACTGTGGTATGTGTATAAACTGACCTTTGATAAGCCTACACTCTACCCACCCGTCCATGATCTTACAAGATAGCCTTGCACCATTGTACTTATAGTCTGCGTAGTAAGGGTTAGTCTTTGATATACTATTCATATCCTTCTCTTGCATTATTACCCCTTTAGAAGGCTGGTGTGCGAACAACAAGCCCATCTTCTGGATGGTGCGTAAGCCTACTTTGTTGTCTAATGTCTTTGCTAAGAAGAAGTATATAATAGGCGATACTTCTCTAGCATACTTTGCTATCTCGTACTCCTTCTTAGCTCTACTCTTATAGACCTTAGCGTTAAGCTCTGTCAATAGGTCTTTAAGCCTTGTCCACGGTAAAGAGTCTGTATCAGATAAGGCTATTTCTCCCAACCCATGGTTAAGGTCTTTCTTCTTAACTGTTACCCCAAACTTCATGTGAGGCTCATACATCATCACAAGCATTTCTCTTAGGTACTTAGACGACACAGCCAACTCTCGTGTCTTTGTCGCCATGTATGCAGGTGTCTTGTCTGTCATGTTAGACAAGTATACCAAACAGTTAAGAGCGTATAGCTCCTGCTGATGTTGTGTCTGTACAGATAGGCTGTTAAACACATCTACCTCATACTGTAATACCCTAGCCCCTAGCCTCTTCTCTCCTACTACCAATGGTCTCATACTGCCTCCTCATTAACTTTCTTTCTATTGTTCCCTCGTCGTGTTAGGTTTTTAGGTGGGTCGTTCCTCTCTATCTCCTCCATACTTCCTGTGCCTATGCTCCTAACCTTTCTGTTTCTATCCTCTAGCATAACACTGTTGATCGTAGCGTTGATCTCTGATGTACTAGCCTCTTCTCCCACCTTGCTAAGTGGTCGTGTGATAACAAGACCTTTGGTGCTACACAATGCCCACGACACATCACACCCTGCTATGGATATAACCTGCTCGAAGGAATTAAGGTACAAAGGCTCAACGAACCCATCATCATTAACAATTAGCGTACAAGGGGAGTATCTACCAACGAAGCCACTACCTGACAGTTGATCTTCTGGTACTGCGAAGAACGCACCCTTTGCCTTTATCATTGCACTTACAGCCTCTACTATCGTATCTATTTCTTTTGGTTTGATTATCATTTGTATCCCCTACATATAGTCGGTGGCAGGTACTACCTCCACCTCTGTTACTCCACTATCAAAGAAGGCTAGTAGCTCAGTATGTATTCTCTCTACTAATCCCTTCTCACCTTTGAACCCTCGCATGTCCACGATCTGCTCTCGTGTTACCTTACGATCAGCGATAGCCCTTAGCCATACTTCCCCTTGAATCACGGGGATAGATGAGGCTGTTGCTAACACTTCAGCAGGTTGTGACACCCAACCATGGTCTACTACTGATATATCTCTCAGGTGTAATAGGGTCTTGAGGGAGTTTACCCTTGCTCTTGTCCTACCACCTTTGATATATAGTCTACACATCTGGTAGTTGAGGGTTACAATCCCATAGTTACCATCTAAGTGCCTAACAAGTAAGTACTTAGCGTGTTTCTTACTCTGTAGCCTCTTATCTAATGTCATGCTGTCCTCCTAGTCTACACTCTACCACTATGATAATTAAGTGTGTAACCATATAGGCTTGTACCCCTATGAGTATCACTGTATCATAGAAGTTCAGCTTCCCTATACTTGCCACATACATACCCACACCTGTGAGTAGTAGTAAGGCATAGCCTAAGATCACTGCTCTCATGCTCTCATACATTGAATATCCTTCTTATCCTTGTCTTTATACTACTGAGCTTGTTCGCCCATACTATCAGCCTAATCATAGCTGACCTACTACTGACGCAAGAGCAAATGCTCCTACTGCTACCCATGGGTTGCCTGTTGCAAGAAAGGCTATTACCCCTACTGCTACTTCCATTTCTTCTCCTTATATCTCTTTGTTAATCTCAGCCTCTCTTCGTCAAAGTCCTTTGCGAACTCATACCATGCATACCCTGCAGGTACACCTAGACTCACTACAACTATGAGTATATGTAAGGCTGTTAATCCAGATATGGTGTTAAGCAACCAAGCATAAAATGTAGCTGTAAGTAGTAGCACTAATACCAACAGCACCACTGATAGGATATCGAGTACCTCGACTAGAGCCTCTAGTGTCGTGTTTCTTTTCCACTCATCGTACATCGTCTATCCTTCCTTGTATACCCTCTTCCATTAGCCTGTGTAGCTCCCTCTTTATATCTCTAGCCCATATAGCCTTAGTGATAGCCTCAGCTTCAGGCTTGACTACCATGTCTGTAACCTCATATACCTGACACGAAGTAAACTCACAAGGCTTTGTGGTGTACACCACCTTAAGCCCCTCGATTATCATACTCTTTAATCTTAGTATATAGCCTTCTTTCTCTGTCGCTATACAGTAGACACTACCTACTTTGTACAACCTCACTCTTTTAGCTCTAGCCATTAGCTCCCCCTTGTATTGTATCTCTCATATCTCGTCTTGTCAATACATCTAGTATATTGAACTTAGACACTTTGTTTGGATTGTTAATCGGACACTCATTCCACCAACTGCACCATGTTTCGCTACATAGGAACGAGTTAACGGGTAAGGTTGTTGGGTAAAGCATTGCAACAGCCTCTTCAGGGTCTACCCCTCTGTTGATAAGTGCATGGTATAGCTCGGCTGTATCTAATATGCTCGTAATCTTTGCATACAGTTGGTTTTGTACTACCTGCCCCGATAGAGGTGTTACTATGTGGAAAGAGCCATCTTTTACCTCCTTCTTTAACTGCTTCATCTTTACAAAGTTAAACAGTTGAGCATCGACGATATACTCGTCGGGTATCTCGAACTCTGCTCTCATGCCTTCTACCATCTGTCTATATAGCTCCACTTGTATAGCTGATGTTATCTCGCTATACTTCTTGCTTGTTAGCTTATAATCTGTTACTGTTATCCTCTTAACTTGCCCTGCACTTGTATCTCTTAGCAGGTCAATAGACCCACTAACCATACTGAAGTGAGAGGAAGGCTTTGGTAGCTGTGCCGATACCCTCAGCTCCACTGCTAGTGGGTTGATGATCGGTGCTACCTTAGTGATGAATTGATTCACGCTATCCATCAACTGCTTCTCCATGAAGGCAGGGTTATCTTTAGGTGCGAACTTTACATCGCTCATCTGTAAGGTCTGTCGCCATGAAGATAAGGCTGTATCCATAGCCTCTACCAGCTCCATGTTCTCCCCTGCCATCTTCTTCTTCATTGCTAACTCTGCAATGTGGTGGAAGTTAGTACCCAGAGCCGAAGCCCCTGAGCTACCACTGTACTTCCCTAGTATCGCACTCTGTGCATAGTTGTACGGACAGTGTGCCGCGACGCTTGAAGGTCGTAACACGGACTTGCCGTTTACTACCTTAGTGTGGTTGTTCTCTTCTAGTTGTTCCTTAGTTATAGTTCCCATTACCATAGCTCCTTTAGCCTGTTGTATTTCTCTGGTGGTGTCGTATAGAAGGCTATTAGCTTACCCAAAGAGCCTTCTACATCATCATTATCTCTTATACCTACCTCTCTCATGGTCTCACGACCTATGGTGATAGTTATAACAGCTCCTATTGATATATGCAATGGGTTGTCTCCACCTAATAATATCACTACCTGCTCTGTGTCCTGCATGTGCCTAACGGCATACTGCAAGACTTTTGTAATTTGTGCTTTCTTCTCCTTAGTCATAGTTTTCCTCCTAGTGCTGTTACTATCTGTTCAAAGATTGGAAAAGCCTCTTCTCGTCTATCTAACTTCCAGCCCTTAATAACAAGTAGGTTCTCTTCCTCCTCCACCTTTGCAAGGTACTTACCAGCCTGATTCATCACATGGTAACAGTACTCCGTACCATTGTACACTTCAATGTCTGAACACCTAAGCTCATTGAGGCATGCTTGTCCTATCTCCACCGTGATGGTAGGAGGGGTAGGCTGTGTGATGTTACATGTAGTAACACCCTCAGGTACTATCTTCCACTCAGGGTGCGTACCCGTGTATAGTGATGCTCTGTGTAAGGCTTTCATTGTATCCCTCAACTGTTTAACTGTTTCTTTCTTGATTTTCATTCTATGCTCCTTAATTTGTTATGGTGTAATTTTAGTATTGTAGGCTTAAACTTTTCTTAAAGTATAGATTGTATAGATAGGCAACGGCGAGTGTATAGTAATAGTAGTAAAACATAGAAATAGAGGGTTATAAGAGCCAAAATAAGACACTTTATAACTTTAGATGTGTATTTGTATAGGTAAAATGGATTGTAGGTGTATGTATGGAAGAGTTAAAAGTAAAGTTATCTTTACTTTTAACTATCGGGTGTTAGTACGGCATGGTTAACGAGTCGATGATAAGTCGCACAAAGTCATTATCTAAAGAGGCTGAGGTTTCTATGCCCCCACCACAAGCATTAGGGTGTCCACCACCGTTAAGCTGTTTGCATATAGGTAGAGCCTTCCCCTCTACACCTCTGACCGAGACAAGCACTTTGTCATCTACCTTAGTGAATGACATAGCGAAGCCGTATCTAGCACCCATCGCTAAGCCTCCTAGAGTGTCTGATATGTACTTAGGCTCTAGGTCTATGAGATACGGTACACCCATATACTCTTTAGCACTATCCCTAAACCCTTGAACCTCAGCCTTATAGACTGCTAGTTTCTCTTTACCTTTCGCCAGTAGCTCCTGTAGGTGGGTGTCTGACATATTCAGCACCTTGGTATCTGGCACAGTGTCAAGCACTAAGAACAAAGCCTCTGCATTTTCCTCGTACCTCGTACCCTTATGCTTGAATGTATCTCGAAGGCTTACAAGCTCTACGAGTTCATCGTTTTTTGTGTAGCCCTTCGTAGAAGTAGTCCCATATAAGCTTGGAAGCTGACACTTCAAGACTATGTATCATGTAAGGCTGTTCTAGCAATTCATCGCTTAACCTATGGTGGTCAAAGCATGTAAGCTTACCTGTGTCTTCGTCCCCGTTTAGTGTATCCATAATAGCCTTATCTAAGCATATGTCTGTCATTATTATACAGTCATGTCTTCTCTCTAAGGTACGGGCAAAGTCCTCTGTGATATGCTCTTCTCCCTTAGAGTCGCTAATCTCCCATTTAGGCTCTGGGAGTATAGTTCTATCTCTGTCTAGGTATAGCACCTCTACCGTGTAACCGTAGTCTTCTAATAGCTCCGTCGCTATGATACTAGACACTCGCCCATCAGTGTCACACCCGTCGGTTATAACTAGTGCATTAAGCCCTCTAGCTTGTTTATGTGTTTCACTTCTTAGTATTTGCTCTAATCTTTGCATGTCTGCCCTTTATTAAATTTGTAAGTGTATTTTAATAGTGTAGTCTTAAATATTTCTGAAAGTAGGTTGAAGTAATGTAAGAAAGGCTTTAAGGGCCTCTCTTTATTAAGCAATAATATTTATTAGTCTTTTTCCAATAGTACCATATACTATCAGTTGGAGCTGATAAACACTCATTTTCAGTCTTTACATTTGGGTAATACTTAATAGGTGAACCCTCGTTACAGAACTTAGCATAATAAAGCTTACCCATATCATCGTCATCATCAGGTGTACCTAATGTGCTATTGACCTCAGGTTGAGTCTTGTTATCCTCGCCCTCACTTGCTAGTTGTTCGTATACCCCTTTCGGTAGATCGTCCACTATCTGACAGCAGTCGTCGCTTATCCACTTAGAGCCTTCCCCACAACCTGTACTTAGTACCATAAGCACTCCAAGTACCCCCATCATCATCATTAGTCTTCTCATTCATATCTCCAGTGTTGTTATTAGGTTGATAACCTTGTATGCTAATACAGACAAGGCTATCACTATCGCCCACCACTCTAGGGTGGACGGTGTCTTATTTACATTCATCTTTAGGCTCGGGGCAGTTAGGGAACTGTACACAGCCTCTCTCTGGGCAGTTACTCTTTAGTGTAGCTTGAGGGTCACCTGAGCTTAACCAGCTAGTGTCCTCTACTACCTTTCTTTCTACATCGCAGTCCATGTGGTAGGCTCTTATTAGTATTGCGAGTACTAATAAGGCTATCACTATAAGTACGATAGTCTTAGGCTCAATCGTCAACATAGATGTACTCCTCCCCGCTATCATCAGCTTCATACTCTTCGTGTGTCTCGTCTACATAATCGCCATCATCATATATTACATCTTCATTCATTTCTTATCCTTTATACTAGTCATCGCCCTCGTCCACTGCTATGACACAAGGGTGTATTTCGTCGCCTTCCATATCTATGTATAGAAATGGGTAGTCGTCGTCCTCTTCGCTCTCTTCGCTCTCGGTGTAACCTCCATCTTCTAGCTCTTCAAGCTCTTCGTCAGTACAGGCAAACCAAGGCATTAGTCGTCCTCACAAGTAGGCTCTTCGACTACACCCTCTGGTATATCGTCCTCACAAGTAGGCTCTTCGACTACACCCTCTGGTATATCGCACTCAGGTAGTATCTCTACCTCTGCATCCATACCCTCTATCTCTTCTAGCTCCTCTTCCACTTCTTTAATCCACTCCATTACTCTTCCTCCGTGTTTGGTATTTCCAGTTCATCTGCGACCTGCTCGTCGTCGCCTTCAATCCCTAGTATATCATCTATATCAAGCTCATCACAGACAGGTGTCCAATCCTGCTGTGGTTCTGCCAACTCTTCGTCCCATGTGTCATCACATCTATAAGTACCCATATTCGTCCTTTACTTCTTGATATGCTTCCATACCCTCTAATTCAATTGTGAAGTCGGGGTTACCTCCATCACAATCACCCCATGAATCTCCTACCCCTACCACTACCGGCATAGGTATATCTGTATAGTGTACATGTCCTAACTTCTTACCAAAGGATAAGGCTACGAACCATGACTTGTTTACAAGATAGGCTATTTCTTCAGCTATGGCTCTGTGGTCAAAGCCTACTGATAAGTACATGACTACGGAATCATGTACTGATATGCCTATCCTACAGCCCTTAAGCCCATCTACTAGTCCTTCCTCTTTGGCAAGGAACAAGAAGATCTTAAGCACATCACCACCACTCGCTTGGTTAGCTCTATTGTTCATAGTGCTAAACAGTGGGCTGTAATAGCCTCTCCCTAGAAAGGCATAGTTAGCTTCCACCCACTTACTCTTGTGTGAGCCTCTATCGTGATAATCACTGATACCTTCGTACGCCTGCATGAATGTACCCTTAATAGCTCCTGCCTCTGCTACATCCATGTAAACACCATAGTCTAGCATGATGTCCGATAGGGTAGCAGGTCCTGCACCATACAACAGCCCAAAGTTCACAGCCTTAGCATATGTCCTGGAAGGCAAGGCACAACGGTTCTGTGTTTCAGTGTGAATGTCCACACCATCACGGAAGGCTTGTGCCATTGCAGGTATAGGAAACAGAGTACACGCTGTTCGTAATTCCACCTGAGCATAATCAAAGGCTAATACCTTCTCCCCTGCCTTAGGAGCTACGAATAGGCTCTTACTATCTCGTGGGAGGTTCTGCAAGTTATCCTGCTTACACGCCCACCGACCCGTTGAGGTATCTGCTCGGAAGTGTCCGATAAGATTACCCTTAGTAGGTCGTATCATTGATAGTTGAAGCCTCTTAGCCATATCCTCAGCTCTCTTAGCCTTACCTCTCCATTCTCTGAAAAGTCCAGCCTCTACATTACCCTCGTACTCTGCTCGTGCTAATACGGTCTTGTTCGTTGCAGGTAAACCTAACTTCTCCTTAGCCTTACTCGTCTGCCCTGCTCTCATCTTTGAATCCCACCCATATGTGTTTATCAGCTCCTTACGGGCGTTCTCAGACTGCTCTCTGCAATCTAAGATATACTGAGCTGTGTTGTCTAGGTGAAAGTACAAACCTTCATGGCTCATACGATCAGACATCTCATCAGCTATTAAGGCTGTTGTGTACCATGTGTTAAAGCCTACTTTTTGTTCATTAGTGAGGCTGTTATAGGTAGTCACAAGGCTGTCGTGTATGTCAAGCATAACGATAGCGTCTAGTGCCGAGTACCTATAATTCTCATCAGTCAAGGGCATAGCCCAATTTATCTTCTGATTGCCCTTACCGTCCGATAGTTGGTCATAAGGGTTCAGGTCGTACACTATGTCACATAGGTTATAGACACCAAACCTTCCTGTCCTATCTATCTCCCCTTGTGGGTGGACTAAGCACCATAGATACTTAGCCCATAGCTGAACATCTACTACATCCGTCCACTCATTAACCTTCCCTGCGTGGGATTGGAATGTTACCCTATCATATGTGAAGTTAGCCCCTACGATCTTAAGGGTGCAAAGCCAATCGTAAACCTCTGTAATATCATTATTATATAGGTCTAATAGTAAGGCTGTTTCCCACCCTCTCATGTATAGTGATACCAACCTTACTTTACCATATAAGCCTCCCGTTGAGTTATAAGTTTCAGTATCGCACCCTACTCTATGGTCGGCTTGAATACTATATGTATCGCTCACAGCCTTTTTTGCTGTGGCGAGGTCTACGATTGTGTACATACTACCCTCCTATTTTAAGGCTTAATCCACCCGTTGCTGGTTGCCCTACTGCTGGTTGCCCTACTGCTGGTTGCCCTACTGCAGGTTGTCCCACTGCTGGTTGCCCTACTGCTGGTTGCCCCACTGCTGGTTGTCCAACTGCTGGTTGTCCTACTGCAGGTTGTCCGACTGCTGGTTGTCCAACTGCTGGTTGTCCAACGGGTGTAACGGGAGGCTGTCCTTGCATGATACCATCAACTAGGAATATGTTAGCACCCTTTGGCACTGAATACATACCCTTTAAGATAGGCTCATTAGCCCCTTTAACCCATACCTTCTCAATAGCCTCATCAAGGGCTTCGTTGTTGAATGTACTAATCTCAAAGTTGTAGTAGTTTACAGGCTTACCGTCTTTGTCTACCTTACCTAAGTACTTAAGCTCTACAACAGAGCCTATCTTGATGCTACCTCTATCAATAGCGTTAAGGATAGTTGTGTTCCCCTTAATAGTCACACACTGTGCTTGTGCCTCTACCTCTTCAACAGTTGTAACTGTTTCTGGTACATACACACCCTCTAAGCCGATGAAAGGCTGTCCTTGGTATCCTGATGGTATAACCTCTAGTTTACAGATCGCTATTGTAATAGCTGTACCGATAGGTACTTGTTCCCACTTAACACCCTCGCCTAATAACTGAGGGAATCTGATCCCCGATTTTACCTCCGTTTTGTTTTGTCTAAAGTTCATAAGAACCCCTTAAATTTAAATTTCAGTCTTTCAAAACTGATACTTGAATTATATAACCATAGTCTTAACTTTTTCTTAAACTATACAGATATACATCTTTTTATCTCGATTCTCGTGGCTCTCAGTTCGCCTACAATCCAAAACATAAATTTCCCTATACATATATATAAGGAAATTGGATTTAAGATCATCGTGTTATTTCATGATCCTAAATCCATAAGAAAAGGTTAATTTTAGTTTAAGATTGTGGTTATATAATGTCAAAATACAAAAATAAAATCAGGGGGTAAACTAAATGTATAGATTTTCTATATCTACAAATACGGTGGGTAGTATGAACAATAGCTTTACGGCTAACGGGCAATACACATACGCTAAAGCCGTTACACACGGCTTCCAACCTGCTGAGTGTGAAACACTAGCAGACTTCGTACACTATGCGTCGATACACTGTGTGTCACCCTACACTTACATAGGAGGGTACAGACACAAGGACAAGATGTCTGATGTACCTTCTAACATACTGATGTTCGATATCGATGGGGATGAGAGCCTTATCGAACCTCTGACTAAGAGCCTAATAGCCTTATCTGAGTTTGAACTTGCAGTCATACCTACACAGAACCATATAGTACCTAAGAAGGGTGTACAACAATACAAGTATAGGCTGTTCATTAAGGTAGAAGGACTAAAGACCGTTAAGGATTATCAGGCAATGTTACGCTATGTGGTTAAGCAGTATAGCATACCACAGGTAGACCCTGCGACCTATACGGACGCTAGATTCTATTCTCCTACTTACCCTACACTAGGGGCATACTACGATAAGTACGACGCTACCGACCCTGCTACACAACCTTTCGTTGTAGATCAGGCTACAATAGATGGTATTAAGGCAAGACTAGAAACTCAACACTACCCTACTAATTACACGGGGAAGGCTTTGGTGTATACACCTACAATAGCCTTACTTCATGAATCTACGGACAGTGCAGGGAGTGAAGAGCCTTACTACTGGATAGATGGTACAACCAAAGTAAGGGTATACGACGACGCACAGAATGAGGTATTAGCTGATAGCTTAGATTACAGCCTCACTTATGAAGTAGGGGAGCTTGTAGAATACATAGCTAACGGGAAGAGAGTAATGTGTGAGTGCCCTACTAAGCACCTACATACAAATGAGGCTGATCCTCGATACGCTTGGCTTCGTATTACACACATGGGACAGCCTCGTCTATATTGTACGAGTGCTACATGTCAGAGTAAGTTCGGGGAATATAGACTATTAAGCCTACCACCCGTGAGAGAGGCTATGACTCAGGCTAGGCTGAAAAGAGGTATAGAGAAAGATGCTGATGAGATTATCAGACACCTAGCCTTCTTTGCCGCACCTACCCTACAAGTAGTACACCATGTGCAGATAGCAGATGACTATGAACGACAAGCATGGGCTGAGGAGAAGCTTAAGACACAGTACATTAACATGAACGGGTTGATGTGGCTGTGTCTTGCTACCCTCACAAGCCAACCTATCGGGTGGCAAGTATGGGAGTTAGGCTATAATGGTAAGCTCATAGACACTATCCGTATAGTGAAGGGTATGAAGGACATCACACGGAAATGGGAGCAGAAGCTGTTCCTACCTGCATGGTGGACGGATATACACTCAGCAGGGGTAGAGCAGTTGAAGTCTAATAACATTATAGAGTTGGCTGTTGAGAAGGCTAAGTCAAGAGGTCTAGGTGCTACACTCATAAAGAGAGAAACTGCATATAATCCTGCTCAGACTCAAAAAGAGGCTATTAGGGTGGTGACTAATGACATAGGACAGAGGACTGAGATCATCAGTCAGAACATGATGAAGCAAAGGGTGGAGGCTATGGTAACAAGGCTATCACCGAGAGTTCCTCAGGGTATCCGTGGGAAGGTAACGGCACAGTTCAAGAAGCACTGGGCATTACCTAATGGTGGTGTAGTATTCAAAGGTTTAG
>JAVCKW010044414.1:0-29758 GCA_034780715.1 Peltospira delicata | reverse complement strand
TAGCTATCAATGATCTACCTACCTTGCTAACAGTCTTTAGTACTATATCAGCCTTTCTTATAGATCATACACAAGTAGATGAGGACGAGATTGAGGAAGATACAAGTGGCTTTAGGCATAGTACCTTTGTCATTACAGCTCCACCTGCTAGTGGTAAGTCTACACTGATTAACCATTGTAGTCAATTAGGTCTATGTTCTAACGCTAATACCCCTGCTAGTATATTTGCATTGAAAGGCTTATATAGTAACAGTGTTGCAAGTCTGCAGGGTAAGCTATGGCTTAGTGGTGATGAGTTCACGGCTCAGGCAATAAAAGAGAACATGGACATTAGTAAGCTATTAAGTAACCTAACGAGTAGGACACTCAACATCAATGTCAAAGGACAGATAGACAATACCATTGAAGCTCCTGTCAAGGTACTGTGGGGTGCTAAGGCAAACCGAGCCTTGGACTCTGTATCACAGAGTACGGAGCTTAAGAGTAGGCTGTTCCACCTGCACTATACTGAGGAGAACATGGACATGAAGGGGCTTGATAGCCTTATCGATGAGGTAGGTATTGTACACTTTGATAGAGCTGTCAAGCTTTATCTTGCAGAGGTGTACCTTAGTGTCCATGATCACTATGCTGAACTAGGAGCAGATGAGGCTCGTTCAGACATAAGTAAGCTTAAGCAACTACTACGCCCTATCTATGGGGGCGATGTAGAGGCTGTTAAGCGAGAGTATACAGATGGTGTAAACTCCTATATGCTATTCCCGTGGGAAGCAGTAGAGAGGGGTCTAACCTTAGTAGCTGAGGGTAATACCCAAACAACATCTGTGCTAACCGATGAACAGAGAGCCTCTTCTCAGCTTATAGGGTTACTGACTCATTGGCGACTCTGTGTGCTTAAGGGTGAAACAAGTGCTGTTCAGTTCTACAAGGCTAAACCTGCCTTTGTGAAGGAGCTACCTATGGTTGAGAAAATGGTGGTTATAGCTGAACTTGCAATGCTGGGGCATGGTCAGAAAGATAGCTGTATAGTGCTACCGTATAGACAAAGAGTAGATGGCGAGAACTCCTTTAATGCTGTGATGAAGATGGTTATCTCTATCGTGAGTAAGGCAGAGGGAGGCAACAGCTACGAGGGAAGAGAGCTGGAGCGTAAGTACCTAGACCTACTAGGGCTAGGAGGTAGGCTCTTATACAGAAGGCTCAACGCTGAGGGCTTTTCCGATGGGACTAAAGCTGAGAGGGATAAACGCTATTACTTTGCTGGGGTGTCAAAACAGATCGAGACTAGAGCCTTAGCCTTCTATGAGATACCATTGAACTGGGGGGATGAAGATGAAGCATAACGACCTTCAAAAGCTGGTGCAAGAGGCTATCATTAGTAGTGGTGGTTTAGCTATAAGTGTGGTTAGTAGTAATAGGAAAGGTATACCCGACATAGTGGGCAGTCTGAAAGGTGGAAGGTTTATAAGTGTGGAGGTTAAAACTAAGAGGGATAAGCCAAAGCCTCACCAAAAGAAGGTGTTGGCTGACTCTAATATAGTAGGAGGTTTGGGTCTTGTGGTACACGAGAAGCACTTAAGCCTCTTCTTAGCCTTTCTACAAGACCCTACTCATGTACCTGAGGAGCTTATTGCCCCTCCGTTAAACCCTTTGGTTGTGCAGGTGCAGATGCTTTGACCCTCCATAGGAAGTTTGTTTCATCTGCGTACTTCCGTGCGAACTCGGCAAGGCTTTCTGGTTCTTTACCGTACTTGTCGAACGCTAACTGTTTCATCAGCTCGACATTCTCCTTACCCGTTGCTACTTGCAAGTATCTATCTATCGACAACTCATCAATGATCTTATCAGTGGTTGTACTGTTCGTATGACCCTTAATTGCTAGTTTAAGTAAGGCTTTTGACTGCGAAGGGTTCTGTGCTAGTTGGTTAAGGGTGTAGTCACCTAAGCCTTCTCTAGCCTCTTGAGGTATCATGATCTTAAGCTCGTTAAGCTCTACCTTCTCTCCCAACGCTAACTTTGTAAATGTATTTCTTGTATGCTCAGGCAATAGCTTAGACAGTTGGTCTGCATGGCTTCTCATAAGACCCTGAGCGAAGGCATATGGTGTTGCGTTACTATTGTGCATGAGCTTCATGTTTATAGCGTATTGCAAATGCTCTGTAACCTCTTTGTTAATGTGATTGCCTATGTCTGAGGCTCTACTTGAAGAAGGCTTATAGATGTGTATATGTGTAGGATTACTAAGCGTATCATAGTCATCGGGCTTTACTGTTTCAGGGTGTACCGACACTTTGATTCCTTTAACATCTACATTCATTCGTGCTAGTTCACCCTCAAGCTTAGTAGTATCGATCAGATCAGATAGGGGTCTATCCGTGAACTCTTGTTTAATAGCCCTACCCTTTGATATATCTACTCCATCAAACATCTTCTTGACCTCTGCTACGGGTTTCACTAGAGGGGCTACAAACTCTTTGGCTACACTAATAGCACCTGAGTTAGGCTGTAATACATACATACCCTGAGAGCCTTTCGTAGCACCTACCATTGAGGACACCCACTTGTCTGTGCTGTCTGATATGTTAGAACCCTCGCCCTCTTTAATAGCCTTTCTAGCAAGTTCATCTAGTAGAGATAAGGAGGCTCTATCCTCCTTAGTAAGGAGTGTGATAGGCGATACCTGACCCCTCATAAGAAGGTTGTTCATTACATTAGTAGAGGCTTTCGGCTCTCCGTTCACAGATAACATACTAATCGTCTTGTTAAGCTTACGGATCATAGAGTTAGACGCTATACCCTCTGGGGTGTTCATACTGCTATCAGCGACTGCTTTATATGACACTCTGGTGTCACCCTTACCTGATGAACCCTTCATAGACTTTAGCATTTGAGCCACTACATAGTTAGTGTTCTCCACAACTGCTCTCTCGTCTGACTGAAAGCCTCCTATGAACCTATCAAACCACCTCTTCTTCAAGCCGTCTATCTTAACGCTGTGGACTCTTGATGTAGCTACCTTACCACCAAGAGAGGCTGATACTTGTCTTACGACCTCATACAAGTCCTTACCCTCTTTGGTTACAAGGTTTGAGGCGTTAATTCTCTGCATGTTGGACTGTGCCGATGCTAGTGTCCTGCCTGCTGGTGTGACACCCTCGTCTAGGTTTATACGGTAATCGTCTGAATGTCCTGCGATAGGCTTTTCTAGTAGGGCTTTAATTCTCGACACCTCTATGTTTGCTTGTTCCTCTTTGGTAAAGTTGCTCATAAACGATCTGTAAGTGCTGTGGGAGCTATCTCCCAAATTTTGAAGCACTAAATTAACATCTTTTGGAGATTTAACATCTAAAGTTTTCATAGCTTTTATTGGGTTTTGTTGTGCTAGTTGGTGCATATTCTGAGATATTTTATCTAAGCCTTTTAAGGTATCGCCAAGAGCTTTATCAGGGTATAAACCATCTAAAACATCTATTAAACTGTTTTTAACGGCTTTATAATCATGATCTGAAAGCTCTTTGATATTATTGTTTGTAGCTGTACTTTTAATATTCTCTAGCATGTCCCATACATCTAATGGGTGGAGGTTCTTAACATCTCCTGCACCATCTACACTCGTAGACCGTACCCCACCTGTACGGTTACGGAACAAGGACTGCACAATGATAGATGTGTCCTGTGACAGCACACCACCAACCTTACTGTTACCCATGTGTTCCTGAGCACCGTGAAGCACTGCGTCTACAAAGTCTGCCTCTGATATAGGTGTAGGCTTTATAACCTCTCCGTCCATGCCTTGTATCAGCCTTGCTTTAACTCTACTACTCATGTGCTTGTGCACAGATAAGGCTGACTCTACATTGAGCTTATCCCCTGATGCTACTGCTCTACCTACATTGTACCATATAGATCTATCAGTAAAGCCTCTATCATCGAGCATAGCCCCTAGTCTAGGAACAGTCGTTTCTGCTCCCGTAGCTGTTACATGCTCTATGTCTTTAGATAGGCTACCACCCGTAGCTTGTTCAGCCTCATTTAAGCCTCTTAACAAGTCGTCCTCTGCATTGTCTGTGTACTTAACAATAGCGTTCTTAAGCTTAGGATCTGAGTACATGTTCTTAAGCACTTGATGCCCTACTGAAGGGTCATGGGCTGCAGCGAATACTGTCTTGTCGAAAGTAGGCACTTTATCCCATGAACCATAGGCTGTACTCTTAGCCCATGTATCTCTGATACTAGACCAATCTTTGCTCTCTTGTAGATTCTTCTCAATAGTGTTGAGTATTCTCTCCCCACCGTTACCTAGCATAGAAGAGCCTATCTTAACAGCTCCACCTATCGCAGCTCCACCTGCCGCACCTATTAAAGCTTGTTGTGAGGCTTTCTCCCACGAACCTTGTTGTCCTAAGCCTTCTATACCAGCCGTAGCTCCTATACCTGCCGCACCTTTAGCTACACCTCCGAGGGTCTTAGTCAATGCCCCGACGGGTAGGAATGAACCACCTAGTAGCTGACCAGCGAACCCTGCAACCTCTAAGTCTAGTGGCTTTTCACTCTGGTTAAATAAGTGGATCTGTGCCTTTGTAGGTATGTTAGTACCCAAAAGGTTATTGAGGTTCTGAGCAACTTTTATCTCTGTATCTTCAAACTTAGGTATATCTTCTTTGATGTCTGAGAGTATGTTATCCATGTCTGGATTTGTCTCACCAGTGATTAGATGATAGGCTGTTGATACCATTGAACCCTTAGCTGAGTTCCCTAACTCGTTGATGTAAGTAAAGCCATCTACTATATCCGACACGACCTCCCCAACCCCTGAGCTAAACGCCCCAACAAGGCTTGTAGGGTTCCATAAGTCTATCTCCGTAGGCTCATGCTCTGTAATAGCCTTACTAGGGGTCTTTATTCTAACCTCTGGTATCTCTTCTTCCTCAAAGAAGTTCATACCCATGACTTCGTCCTCTGTGATAGGCTGTTCCTCTTGTTGTTGTTGTGGTTGCCCTACTGTTGGTTGTATCTCTTGCTGTGGTTGTGACTCTTCACTAAAGAAGTCCATAGCCATTAATTCATCATCATTCATCGTAATCCTCCTCCTACATTATAGCCTTCTGGCTTTCCGTCGTTTACTATCCCTGCTACTTGCTGTATGTTACTACCACCTCCACCTTCTGGTGCAGACCCTGCTTTAGCCTCGTCACCTACACCACCAGCGAAGGAGTTACCTTGCATGTATAGTCTAGGGTCTTCTATCTGTAATCCACCTAACTGCTTACTTACCTCACTGAACAGCATAGCTATTCTCTCTGAGTGTCTAGTCTTAAGCGACTTAGTAAGTAGGCTGTACAAATATAGTACTGATTGTGGTGAAGCAGAGGCTAGTATCTGTCCACCCATACCATTGAGTATAGATTCTATGAAGGCTGACTCTGTTGCGTCAGTATCATCATAAGGTGCTGTGTGTACATCAACCTCTACCTCTATCTCAGCTAAGGACTTAGCCTTGTCATTGACATAGGCTAGCTCCCAATCGCCATACTCATTCTGTACCTCTGTCTTTACAGGTTCAAGCTCTGGAAAAGCCTCGCCTGTATCTGGGTCAGTTACTATCTCACCCGTAGGCATTAGGAAAGGCTCATTGATACGCATCCATCGGCTTTGGTTCAGCTCATCGACAAACCTTAGCATTTCCGTTGCTGTCTTGTATATACCCGCATAGTGTACTGTTCGTAGGTACAAGGTAGTGTACATAAGGTTGATAGGGGTGAAGATGTAGTCAAGAGTGTTCTCACTCGCGGCTCGTTGCCCCTCGAACTTCCTACCACTGTCACCAGCCTTAGACCTCCCTAAGAAAGCCTCATTTATCCCTATCACTTCCATGATTAGGTTAATAGAAGTAAACATCTTATTAATGTGTACTTGTGCCTCGTGTGAGAGGTTCTCAATTCTGATACCGTTAAGGGTATTAACCTCCAATACTTCATCTAATGCTTTGATCTTCTGTTTAAATGAGGCTACTTCATCTTTTGGCACTGCTCGTCTATCTACTATAACTCTGTTTGCGTCTAGTAGCTTTTGAAACTTCAATAACGATTGATTTATAGCGTCTTGTGAAGGAATAGCCTCGTATAATGGGCTATAATATCTACCATTACCTCTTTTTCTCAATAGTGGTATAGTTATGATAGGGAATTCTTTTGTACGGATATAAGATACCTTAAGCTCTAAATCCCCGTGCCAATATGTTACCTTTATGTTACCATCTTCTTTCTGGTAGGTTCTAACTATATAGAATGTTCTACCATCTACCCAATTCTCATATTCATCAAGACCCCTGAGTCCTTGGAGGTCTACTGTATCAGTTAAGTCCTGCTCTTCTGTCCGTTCGTGTGATAGTTCCATAGTCCGTACCTTATCCTCCCCGAACTTAGCCACGCACTCTCGTCTATTAAGGAACTCCCAATAGTGTACATACTCAGCATCGGAGTAGTCAGGCTCTATGGCTCTGAAGTCTGTAAGCACTTGATTGTAAGGTACATGCTTGTAGCGTATCATGTTGATCTCACGGTGCAGTTCATCAAACCTACCTGTGGCTGTAACCTCTAAGCTCACACAGCCTATACCTGTTGTTATCATATCGTCTACAATAGCCTTTCTAGTACTATCCCACTTAGATAACCTTTGACAAGCTTTGAAGTTCTCATTGTGAACAGCAACTGAGGCTGTATCTTCCATTGATACTGCATTACCCACCACAGTGGTTACTACCTTGTTGAAGTGTCCTGTTAATAGCCTAGTTATCCTAAGCAATAGGTTGTACCTCTCAGCAGGTCGTCTTGCTTGTTTTAACTCGTATTGTGTACGAGAGCTATAATGCTCCCCTTCTAAGTACGCTCTAAGTATATTAGCCTCTCTTAGGCTGTCCTCATGTACCTCTAAGCTCCGTTGGAACTGCTCTTGACATATAGCCAAACTCTCGCTTATTAGCCCTTGACCAAATCTAGCGTTTACCTTCTTTGGTTCTTCCGTTGATGTTGTTACATTCATGCTTGTCCTTTTCTATATCTCGCTGTCCATTCCGATAGTACTTCCTCTCGGTCTGTCCTCTTGACTCTTCGTTGTACGCTCTCAGGTAGGTTCTTCCACATGATAGTGATGTCCTTACCCGTAAGCTTACCTTTGAAGAATCTGTCTGCTCTGCCTGCACCTAGTTGGTGTATGGTGTACATGTTTGCAGGGGAGGCTGGTAGTGATAGCCTATCTAGCTGTGACTTATACTCTCGTTTAAGCTCTGCATATACTTCCTCTTGCCCCTGCTCTGTCTTTGCATACTCATAGTCAATGCCTAGTCTATCAGCTATTCTTTTCCTAGTGCTATCTATAACCTGATACTTACCATAAGCTGAGGAGGTAGGGTTCTTAGCTGTGTAACTACCTCCACTCTCTATCTTGACTAGGTAATCGTCTACTCCGTCCTCGTCGCCGTGATAGATAGGCTGTTGTGTCTGTGGTTGAGTAACAGCCTTTCTTTGTGGTTGTGCTGTTAGGCTCTGATAAAAGGCTTCAAACCCTTCATCAGTTCCATTTGATCGTATAACCCGAGGCTCCTGATCTGGCTGTATCTCCTGATCTGGCTGTATCCTCTGTGGTTTCGGTATCCTCTGTGGTTTCGGTATCACTCGTCTTGTAGGGGTCGTAAGACTTGCATAGTACTGTTCAAATTCTTCTTCCATTATAACCCGTCCTGCCAACCTACTGAGGTTGTAATATCTGCATTCTTAAGCCCACCCCAAGCCCGTCTCGGACTTGCATTGCTCTGTGGTGAAGGCTGTGGTGAAGGCTGAGGTGTTGGTCTAGGCTTAGGTGTAGGCTTCTTGTTTAAGCCTTTGATCTTAGCGAACTTATACATTGTTTTAACCATTCGTGTGGCTTTATCTCTGTTGGCTTTGGTGTTGCCTCCTAGCTTAGCTACTACTCCTTGTGCTATACCCTTCATAGAGTCTTTTGTTAGCTGAGGTCTACCGAAACTATCCCACATATCTAAAGTGTCATAGTACTCTGTTGTGTTCCGTACTAGCCCTTTCTTACCTACTGTCTGTGTAATACCTCTCTGTACTGTTTGGTCTGCAGGGCTTATGTCTTGTGGTATCACATCATAGCCTCCACCATTGACCTTTATCAGATTATCTAAGTCATTAGGGTTCATGTAAGGCGATAGAACATCTTGTGCTATCTTTCTACTCTCTTGTACTGAATCAACTGCATACTTATAGGCTCCTGCTTGGTTCAGACCTTCATAACCCGTAGAGAGGCTAGTCGTAATCTGAGCTGTGAGTGCTGATCGCATATGCTCTGCCATACTATCTAGCGTAACATAGTCACCACCAGTTACAGCCTCGCTATATGTCTTAAGCTCGACATTAGTAACACCCATACCTGATAGTTCTTTCAGCATAGCTTTCATTGCTAAGAAGCCTTGAGTGTTCATCTTACGGATGTCTGTAAGACCCATGTCTTTAGCATACTGTGTCGTCTGGTTGTACTTCTCCATACCATACTTCTTAATGAACTTCTCTCGACCCATAGAGCTGATGTTCTGTATATCGTCCATCTTAGCCTTACTCGTCTTGTATGCTACATCTGACCCCATGTAATCTCTTGTCTTACTCTTAAGGAAGTTTACAAAGCCATTCTCTGACACAAGCCCTGCGTCTATGAGAGGCTGTAACTTGCCCTTTAGGTTGCTGATGGTCTGAGTAGCCTTTCCTAATAGCTTAACACCCGTCATAGTACCCTTAGCTTCTTTGTACGATGCTGAGGCTGTATTAACAGCTGTATTGGATAACTTGTCTAGGGTGTCTAGTTGTGCCTTAGTTTTCTCGTCCATTCTACCTGCTAGAAGTACCTTACTATTGATGTCAAACTCTCCTGAGGACACCATGTCACCATAGAGGTTCTTAGCCGTAGCTCGTTGCTCTGCAATAGTACCTGCGTGCGAGATAACGCTCTCTGCTGCGTGAGCTGTATGATCGCCTGAGTCCCATTTGCCTTTAGCCTTATCGAACATGATCTCTTGCTTAACTCCTTGTGGTTGATAGTCAGCCTTCATTTCTTCTAACACTTGGAACTGCTCTTCTAGCTTGGTCTTTTGCTCTGGTGTTAGATTATCAGAGTGTGCTAGTTGTTGTTTAACTGTGGCATACATAGCCATAGTCTTACCCTTGGTTGTAGCCCCTGCTATGCTCACCCCTACCTTACTCAGATCTTCTTTGACTTCTGCTTTGGTCTTGGCTTTAGGTTTAGCATAGGCTCTTATCTCTTGCTTAGCTCCTTCCATCATATCTGGTAGGTTATTAGCCTTAGCATAAGCTAGTTTAGCATAAGCCTTAGCTACCTTATCGCCCTTTGTCATTTGTAACAGCCTTATACTCTCTTTAACCTCTTCAGGGTTGTCCGACAAGACTCTTCTTTGTAGGCTTTGAATAGCTGACTCTCCACCCTTCATGGCTCTGTTTACCTCGGCTATCATTTCCATAGTCTTTGTATCTCCACGCTTCGCGGCTTCATAAGCTAACTGCTGTTGTACCTCTTTAGGCTTTAACCTCTTCCACGACACGGCTGAACTAGCCTCTTGTCCTGCCTTCACTGCTCCGACCTTACCTTTGAGCGTGTCATATATGTCTTGCCTAATAGCCTCTTTTCCTGCCTTAGCTGGTTTCTTTTGCAAGTCTTGTGTTAGCTTCTCATACTCTTTATACTTCTCTATATCTCCCTCTTGTAAGGCTTTCATCATACCCTCTTTAGCTACCTCTAAAGGTTTCTTAGGGTGTGTAAGCTCTTTAGACTTCATAGCTGATTGTAATTGCTTCTTAAGCTCTGCTCTCTTCTGTGGGTCTTTCTCTTTAGCATAGGCTGTTGCAATAGCCTCACTCAGTGTTGATGTGTCCTTAGCTCCTACGATAGCCATGGCATCTAAAGCAGCTTGTGCCTCAGGATCTCCACCTATGACAGCTGCGAACCCTAAGTTCTTCTTAAGGTCACTCACTGTGCCGTCGAAGTTGATACTGTTAGCTGCAGCCACTCCTGCCCACGCACCTCGCTTCGGCTCGTGAGCTCCTGACATGTGTTCATTGAAGGTCTCTGCTCCTACTCGGTTGTGTGTACCGACCATAGCCCCCAGCTGAGACAGGTGCATTGGGGTTTCTTTCATTTCACCTTGTGGTGTCAAGTACTTAACCCCTACTGTGTCAGCTGCGTAGCAGTTACCACCCTCGCATGGACTCATTTCATCTCTATGCATGACATCTACTATCTGACCCCCTAGGTGGCTTTCTAGCAGACCCTTTACCTCTGCATTGTAGTTACCGTCTGTGGTGTTAGTAAGGCTGTTTCGCAACCCTGACATGTCGCCTCGTGAAGCTCCTAGTATAGCTGTATCTATGTGACTCTGTGCTACTTTGTTGTACTTATCCCTAACCATAGCTAACATAGACTCTCTCTTTTTATCGTTGTATGCGTCCTTCTGCTTTTGCCGTCCGAACTTATACTCTTTCATCTTGTTATTAAGGTCTGAATCTCTTAATGCTCTGTTCCTCTTATCATTGAGGAAGTCCCTATCCTGCTGTGTGTCCCAGCCTTTGCTGAATCCGTTTAATGCTGAACCTATATTCATAGCCTATCCTCCATACCCGTTTACTGTGTCTTGCTGATAAACCGATTGAGGGTTACCACCGTTATTTTGCTTATACCAGTACTCTGTCGCTCTACCTAGTTGGTTATAGATAGCAGAGGTGTTGGCGTCTGCTTGTTGCTGGTACATACCTGCTGATTGTAACGCTTGGTTCTGGTACTGTCCATAAGTACTGCCCATAGTGTTAAGTTGGTTAGTCATGTTAGCTGTGCTTGGTGTGTTAGGCATTGGGTTACCTGCTAGTAGGCTTTGCTGAGCCTGCATCACATACTGCTCTGACTTCTGTTGTAGCTCTACATCTGCTCTTGCTTCACTATCTGCAACTCGTGCAAACATTTCTGCCCCTATACCACCTGCTGTCTCAAAGCCTCTCGCGGCTAGATAGGCTGTTGTGTTCTTTCTAGCCTTATCGAAGCTTTCTCTCATAGTACCCTCTGATGTAGCATATATCTTAGAGGAGTCAAGGTTCTTAACATAGCTTAGTAGGTTAGACTCTAACCCACCATACTTCTGCCTCCACTCAGCCTGTGCTGACAGCTGTTGATAGTACTGCTCCTCGGACAGCTCAAAGCCTTTCTCTTTTAGCTTAAGCTCTTCCTTTCTGTACTCATCAGCCTTCTCTCTGTCTGCTTTCGCTTGTTCCTCTGGGTCATCTCCAAACAGCCCATTGAGTAAGCCAACACCACCTGACACTGAAGCCATAGGGTTGCCTGTTGCTATCCCTACTCCTAGTGTCGCCGCACTTCCTAATAAGTTACCTATATTCATTTAATACCTTTTCTTGTTCTCTTAAGTATTCTATTATCTCCTCTATAAGCCCATGTAGGACCAGTACAGCATCACTAGCCTCTCTTACGGTCTTAGGCTTTGCCATAGGCTCTAGGGGTGGAAGAGGCTGTGGGTGTTCCTCCAGCCTCTCGTTTCTCTCCTCGAGTAGGTTGTTTACCTTCTCGACTATCTCATCTATGTCGTGTGTTCTTATCCGTTCCATGTTAATCCTCGTAATCGTGTGTTGTATATCTCAGCCGTACACTGTTGATAGTGTGATACCCCTCCATCTCTATATGAATAGATGAGCCTACATTTCTGACGGCTGGTATATGTATTCGGGTAGCCCCTGACCCTTTAAGTGTCTGTTGAGTTACTTGCACATGGTCTATAAAGACTTTAACTAATGTGTTTTGATCTTCTTTAGCTTGTATATTAATAGTTCTATTTGAATACCGTGAAACATCTTCATAATGTATTGTAACATTACTAAATCTTTGTCTTAAATCATAAGAATAGCCCACAAATCGCTTTAAACGAACTTTATATTTTAATAGTGTTTTTGTATCTTTAAAAGCTCTTATTTGCGTTCTGTTGCCGTTTTTAAGCTCTACAACGGCTCTTAATTCATCACCAATATTTGAAATTGAATGAACCTTTGAAATACTGTTATCAAAGTCTAAGTTAAAATTAAGAATCTTTTTAGCTTTGTAATCATAAGATGTTAAGCCCTTATCGCCATGTAGGGTATATACAACACTATCAATGACTATACTTTGTCGAGGCTGCCCGAACTCTGAGTCTGGACGCCAATATACACTCGTCGTTTCAGCACTGCCATACCCTGAGGTGTTGTGATAGCCTCTCCCTGATAGCCACATTACAAGGTTATCTGTTGATACCAGTGAGTGAGGCTTAAAGCCTACATTCTCTGCTATCTTCTTAACTGCTAGGGTGTTGTTACCCTTACCATCATTCTGAGTACCTGTGATAAGGTAGACTGAACGATTCTCTGTAAAGACAAACACTCCTGCTCCTGCCCCCTGCATAGCTACTACAGGCTGTGATAAGTCCATAGTGTTTAGCAGTTGAAGGTTCGTAGGGTCACCAGTTAAGCTGAACCATATACGGTTAGGGTGATCACCCTTCTGTGCTAGGAACACTGTACCTTTGTGTTCTGCTATTGCATAGAAGGTCTTAGGTGGCACTGCTACTCTGTGTAAGGTAGTAGGCTTTGCTGATGTGTCTAAGTCGTATTTGAACTTAGCACCATTGAGGTCTTGTTCTAACAGTTCTGCACCTTCGCCAATAGCTACACTCTTATCCGTAATGCTCCAACCTTTAGCCACAGACTCCAGTGTTCCTACTTGTACCCACTCGGTCTCTGCAGCCTTGATAGGCTTACGATAGAGTATATATTTAGCAGGGTCAAGTGGGAGTGAGGCTGTTAGTGAAAGCCTTATCCCATCTTTGTCATATACCCTATCAGTCTGCTGTAACAAGTTAGATGACTTACTACCATCAGGCTTCATGCCTACAATAGCATACTCGTGGAACATATCTGATAGTGTGTCTATCTTACTGTCAGCTAGTTTATCACGGAAGTCTGATAAGGCTCTGTTTGTACCACCAGCCTTCTTTTGTATCTGGTCAAAGGTATATAGTGGTAGCTCTACACTTGCAGGTATGTCCTTTAAGTATGTAGTTGTTACTGTTATGTCTGTGCTAGAGTTGTTGACTCCATCATAGTACATATCTCCATGTAGCATATACTCATGGTTAGGCACTGAGAATGGAATACCATCTTCACCTTGCAATGCTTGATAGTAGCTTGGGTTATAGTCTATGATACCTAGCTCTAGGAAGAAGGAGGTTGTCATGTCTAGTGGAAAGCCTCTGTCTTGCATTGCTAACGCACACTGATATGCATTGGCTCTCTCTGGTGTAGCTGTAGCCCACGCTGGAAAGTTTGCTCCAAAGTCTGTCGATGCAGGTGTGTCCAATGTAGCCCCTCTATTGAGGATATAACCATCTATCTCTAGCTTATAGCCTTCTAAGTATCCTAAGGCTACACTAGCCCAATCATGGATTGAAGCTAATGTCATAGTTCCTAGTGCAGGTACTAGCTGAACCTCTGTGACCCCTGGGAATGGTGTTACAGTTCGCTTGTTATAGTTCCATTGCTTGATGGATACTGGTATGTATTTGAACACTGCATTGCTAGTATAGAACTTAAGTACTTCAATAAACTCTGGTAGTGCATGATACATAGCCATCTGTGCAAATAGCCTTACTGACTTAGTATCGTCTACAGGTGGTAGGTGAGGTATAGGCTTTTTAGTCGCTCTATCCCACTCAAACCAATAGTCTATCACTTGTTTAATGTTGGACAAGGTCGGGTATGTGTGTAATGACTTCTTAGCCGTAACCTCTCCTCTCCATATACCAAAGATAGGCAATGACCGATCTAGTATGCTCTCGTCTAGGTTTGCAAGTAATACCTTCTTACTCGTCTCTAGTATAGCCTCAGCCTCTTTTACTGTGTGCGATGCTAGAGAGTCTTTAAGTCTTAGGTACTCAGCATGTAAGCCTTGCATAGGTGCTACT
Organism: Peltospira delicata; assembly: GCA_034780715.1. Lineage (NCBI taxonomy): Eukaryota > Metazoa > Mollusca > Gastropoda > Neomphalida > Peltospiridae > Peltospira > Peltospira delicata. The sequence goes on along the minus strand of JAVCKW010044414.1, from coordinate 15,699 downwards.
AGTCCTACCTTAAGCTCCTCTGTTAGTTTGTTACAGCACTTGTCGAACTGTAACCCATCAGCCTTTAAGCTGTACTTACCTGTTGAAGGCACTCTGTCCTGTATCTTCCTTGTAGGCACAGAGGCTTTATACTTGTCGGTATACTCATAGTAGATAAACTCTTTAGGTAGGAAGTAGTTACCTGCTTGTACACTATTGTAAGGTGCAGAGCTAAAGATAGTAGGGCATGTTGGTGGACATGTGGGTGTTAGGTCTTGGTTAGGTATAACACTATATGGTGCTATCTTGGTGTATAAGGCTTTCAGCCATGGAAGGTATATCTCTCCATTAGCCTCTTTTTCACCCTTGACCTTGAAGTTAGCCTCTGGATTAACGAGAGAAAGGAGAGCAGGTATCATTACCCCTCTCCCCATATCTATATCTCCCTCTAATAGCTCAGAACCTGTACTGTGTACCCCGTATATAGTCTGTCCGTAATTGATATACTCTAAATGCTCATTAAGCAATACATCTCTAGTTGTTCCCTTTATGTTCTCCCGAATGACCATCTTAGTGTCGTTAAACACTCGTATGCCTATGTCATAGCCTCTCGCTGGTCTTATGGTAGAGCTTTCGTTGTCAATGTTTTCTGCAACTGTAAAGCCTACATCTCTGATAAGGTGATCTGCCTTAACATTCTCTAATCCACCACTAAAGGTATTGTATACCTTTAGCTGTTGGTTTCTAATATCTGCCATGATTATCTCCTCTCGAAGTGAGGGCAGTCCTTATGTCGCCATCGACCTCCCCATCTGTTCTTAGGGGATAGGCTCTCCCAGTACTCCCCTAGTGGTCTGTACTGATCACATCGTTGAGCTAGTCTACCGTGTACTATTAGGTTAAGGTCTACTGCTCTTCTCTTAAGGTGCTTAGAGTTGTATGTCCAGCTTACTCCTTTGGCTATGTTATGTCGTTGTTGGTACATAGTTCTCCACACCTCGCCCATAGTTACCTTATATCCATTCTCTTCTGCAAATGTAAGTAACCTACCTAAATCGTAGCTAAACTGAGCTTGTTCAGTAGTAGCCCCTGCTGCGAGGTCTAGGAACGGTATGTCTATGTTGTTCTCTTGTGCTGTTTCAAGCCCTACTTGTACTGTTACGGCTGTGGTTACAGCTACCCATACAAATAGTAGGAATAAGCCTAATATCTTTAATATCTTCATCTAGTGTTCCTTATAGTGTTTGATTCTCTCATGGAAGGTCTTAGTGCCTTCCTCTGTATCGATAAGCTTATAATATAAGTCTATGTCTTTACGGTACTGTGCTAGTAAGGCTTTCTGCTTTCTAACCTTAGTGGCTAGGAGCTTAATAGCCTCCATGTTGTTCTCAGATGGATTGATCGTTAGCTCTAGTCCATCTAGTGGTGGGTACTTAGTTAGTACTCTGGGGCAAGGCTTGGGTGGTAACATCTGGGAGCAACCCATTAGTAGGCTTCCCACTACCAAACTCATAAGTGTCGTTCTCTTCATTATAGTCCTTTCTAGGTGAAGCTAAGATAGTAAAGGTCTTACCCGTACTAGCCTTCTCTTCAACCTCTTTCTCTGTTTTATCTGCTATTTGCTTGTGGAGGGTAACCACACGAGCTTTAGCTCTCTCTCGCTCTACCTCTGCATTCTTCAATCGCTCAAGTGTAGCTAGGTCTTGACTGCATTGGTGCAACAAGCCTTTCTCTCGCTCCAGCTGTGAGTTAAGCTCTGAGGTATAATACCCTAGAGCTAAGAAGGCTGTTATGACTGCTATGTATATGTACTGTAACATGTTAGTGTAACACTGGTTTGTATGTTACTAGTCTTAAGTAGTAGAAAGCCATACCTGATAACATCAAGACTGCAAGCATGCCTACGGTCTTCCAGTCTGCACTCTCTGCTACTGATGTTACCATACCAATACCTGCTAGGACTATTTGACTCGTAGAAGCCATTAGTGTCTTAGACTGCTTGATGTGCGTGAGAGAGTGAATAACTGAGCCCTTTGCGGCTGAGCTATGTGTGCTGGTGAACTCTTCTATGTTATTAGAAGCAGGTATCCATGTCTTAGTGTCTAGCCTCTTAAGGTAGTTGTATTTATAGCCTAAGGCTTTAAAGTATGACACTGGTCTTGGGTAGTATGTTCTGTTCTCAGTCTGTAACCAGCCTTCAGATGTGTGAACAAGAGCGATAAAGTGTCCTTCCCCTGTCTCAGTGAGTACTGCCCCCATATAGATGTCGGACTTCTTAACCCCTAACCTAACTAGGAACTCAATCATAGCATAGCCGAACCCATCACAATCGTCTTGAAACTTCTTGCCTTCTTTTAAGTAGTGCCATGCGAACTTGTCAAATGCTTGTGTATCCCAAAAGTCGGACTCATCAAACATGTAGTCGTCAGACTTATAGTCGAACTGTCCAAACACTAGGTTGTGCATACGAGCCAAAGACTCTGGTGTTATTCTACCCTCTTTAAACTCTGGGTACACTCTCTTTTTCAGTATATCTATGGCTTTGGTTGTCGTCCACTCTAATTGCTCTTTAGTAAGCGATGTATATTTCATTTAATCTCCTTTGCTTTAGGTACTATGATGTATGTTGTACCCTCTGGTAGTTCATTCATAGGTACTGAATGTGAATAGATAAGCTGACCGTTCTCAAATGTGTAGGCTGGGATTGTACCCGATACCCCTTTAGTATCTTGCCACTTAGCCTTCTTACCCTTAAGAGCCTTGCTTGTGTTAATGTCAATCTTCGCCTTGTAGGGGTTACCGTTAGCGTCCGTAGACTCTATGACAGCTACACCCCCTGAAGCTAGACCATTAAAGGTGTCATCAGGCGAGGCTTTATAGCCTCTCTCTTCTCCCTTGAACACTATGTTAATGTCCTCTGGGTTCTCCACTGTTGAGTTATCCTTGTGCTTATTGCACCCTGCTAGTGTCAGCACTGCTAGAGTGCTTAGTAGTATTAGTCGTTTCTTCATGTATATCCTTTGTGTTATTTATATGTGAGTCGTATCCGTAGCCCTTGGAACCCTGCCGTTATCTTCCACGACCATGTCCACCCTCTAGCTCTTTGGTCGGCACTAAACACATGATAGTAGTCTGTTGTGTCTAGGGATGAAGCTCTTGTTAAAGCCTTGCTTGATGTTTCCACCTCTAGGTGCATAGGTCTTATCTTTGATGCATTATTCGTATATACAAACCTCGAGAGGGTTACTATATTGGTCGTACTTGCCCCCTTGCTCCATATGTCCATTTCAGGTATGTTTGCCGTCCGCGTACCATAGGTTTCGTTGAACGAAGCTAGTTTGAGTTTTTTACCTGCTGTGAAGTGCAGTTTAACCAGTTTGCCCTTGTTATTCCACTTCGCCTGCTTCGTAAAGGCATTACTCATGTCCATACATTGCTGTCCGAGTGTGAAGTTCCAGTTACTGATATTCTCATTAAGGTTACCATCCCACACTGTGTTTCCATAGTCGTAGATAGAGTCCGCATCGTAGAAGTTCAGCATAGAGATGTCCCTATTTGCGTCCACAAACCCCTTGACTAGACTCTTTCTTATAGCAAAGTCTGTGCTCAGGTTTAAGTTGGAGAATAAATAAGTCTGGTTTACAGGTGCTTGGAATGACCCATCAGTATGAGCCTCAATTGGCACAACCATAAACACATGCCCTTGCCCTTCATTGTGTTGCACCTCTGCCTTTAGTTGGTTAAGATTGTAGACTACATGTGGTTCAGGCATAGCTACATTACCTGCCACTCTTGCCGAGATACTGTCTTGAGCCCCTTTGATCTTTCCTACTCCTGTAGTCATTGGTGTTATCTCACCACTTGGGTTTCCTTGGAACCTCCATACATCTATGGTACTACCATCGTTTCTCTTATATTGTAACGCCCCTTCCCATACACTGCCGTTCGACCTCGCCATCGTCCCCCATGATGTTTGATTAGGCTTCATCTGTCTACCTACTGGTAGGTTGTCGGAAGTATCATCGTCTATGTTCACTACAAAGGCTTTAGTGTTACTACCCTCACTGTTGGTAGCTGTAACACTTGCATTGAAGCTTGTGTATGACTCATAGTCATAAGCTATCTTAGCTGTAATCTTACCCGTGCTATCTATTAGTAGCTTATCGCTAGGTGTGATAGTCCATGTGATAGGTGCTGTACCTGTAGCCTCTGCTTGGTACATGAACTTACCTACTGCGTTGTTCTCAGGTAGCCTAAGATCAGGTATAACCTTAACGATAGGTGCTGACGCGTTATCTGAAGCGTCGTCTGTCACTGTTACTGTCATAGTCGCTGACTTAGAGCCTTCACTATTCATTGCAGTTGCAGTTACTAGGATAGACTGATATGCCTCATAGTCTAGTGGTATCTTAGTGGTTATATCACCCACAGTGTTAATTGCGAACTTGTCACTAGGTATAACCGTCCACGAAGGTGGGGGTGAACCGTCTGATGTTGCTGTCGCTACTGCTGTACCTGCCGCAAGGTTCTCTTGGATAGTCGTAGCCGATGGACTGATAGTCACTGTCGTTGGTGCTTTCTTATCATCTCCTAAGTCGTTAGTAATAGTCAGTGTTCCAGACTGTGATTTACTGCCGTCTGAGTTAGCGGCTGTAACCGTTACAGGTAGGCTTGTTGTAGTCTCGTAGTCGAATACCACCTTAGAGGTGATGTTACCATTAGTGTCTATCGCCAACTTATCACTTGGGCTAATAGTCCATGTAATAGGTGTTGAACCATTAGTAGTAGCCTGACCTAGGCTTGTGCCTACTGGCTTATTCTCCATAATACTTAGAGATGGTATACTAACTACCGTCGGTGCTAAGGTGTTATCTGATGTATCGTCCAACACATCTACTACACCGACCTTAGTGATAAAGCCTTTACTATTCTCAGCCTTTACAGTTATACTGATATGCTGTACACTCTCATAGTCTAATGGCACTTTAGTTGTAATGTTACCATTGCTGTCAATAGCTATCTTATCTGTTGGTGTTAATGTCCATGTGATAGGTGCTGTACCATCAGTAATAGCCTTTCCTAGTGCTTGACCAGCTGGTAAATTCTCCTTAACACTCATAGCAGGTACTGTAACATAAGATGGTGCTGATATGTTATCTGCTGTATCGTCTGTGATGTTTACTACCTTAGTAGCTGTCTTACTGCCATCGGAGTTAGAAGCTGTGATGTCCACATTAAGGCTTTGGATAGTTTCATAGTCAAACTCGACCCTTGTAGTGATATACCCATCAGAGTCGATAGCAAACTTATCACTAGGTGAGATTTGCCATACTATAGGGGCTGTACCGTTAGCTGAAGCTCTACCTACTTGTGTACCTACTGGCATGTTCTCTTTAACTGTAAGTGCTGTTACCGTAACTGATGTTGGTGGTGTTGTGTTATCTGATGTATCATCTGTGATAGTTACCGTCTGTGTAACAGCCTTACTTCCGTCTGAGTTAGTTGCTACAATCGTAGCCACGAAGTTCTGGAGAGTTTCGTAGTCGAATGACTTCTTAGTGGTAATGTTACCTGTACCATCAATAGCTAACTTATCGCTTGGGCTGATAGTCCATGTTATAGGAGCTGAACCATTAGTAGTTGCTATACCTAAGCTCTGACCTGCTGGTAGGTTCTCTCTAACCTGCAAGATAGGCACTGTGATGGCTGTCGGTGCTACTGTGTTATCCGATGTGTCATCTGTGATAGTTAATGTTCCTGCCTTAGTTGCAAAGCCTTTGCTATTAGTAGCCTTAACAATTACACTAAGTGACTGCAATAGCTCATAGTCGAAGGATACCTTAGTCGTGATCTTACCTGTGCTGTCTATGTCTAGTTTATCTGCTGGTTCAATAGTCCATGTAATAGGAGCTGTACCATCTGAGGTTGCTGTACCTAAGCTTGTACCCACTGGGCTATTCTCCTTAATACTCATGCTAGGTAGTATGATTTTTGAAGGAGATAGTACATCATCACTAGAGTTGTTAAGTACTGTGAGTGTAGTAGTCTCAGACTTAGTACCCTTACTATTAGTAGCCTTCACTACAACCACAAAGCTTGGCTCTGTTTCATAGTCGTAACTCGATGTAGTTGTGATGTTACCGTCAGCATCGATTGCTAACTTACTAGTAGGTGTAATAGACCATGTTATAGGGGCTGTACCATTGGTAGTAGCCTTTCCTACAAGCTGACCAGCTGGCATGTTCTCCATGATACTCATAGTAGGAACTGTAACCGTTGTTGGTGGGTCTATATTATCTGATAGGTCATCTTTCACACTAACTGTCGATGTCTGTGTCAGTGTACCATTAGGGTTTGTTGCTACTACTGTTACATTAATAGTTGGTGTTACTTCATAGTCTAGTGGCTTCTTAGTCGTGATTACACCTGTTGGGCTAATCTCGAATGTGTCGCTAGGCTCTATGTTCCATGTGATAGGTTGTGTACCATCAGTAACAGCCTGTCCTACTGACTCCCCAGCTGGTAAGTTCTCTCTAACCTCTAAGGCTGATAGGTTGATCTGAGTTGGTGGGTAGATGTTATCTGATACATCATCTGTTATACTTAAACTAGTAACAGCCTTCTCTACACCTGCACTATTAGACACAGTAACAGTCAAAGGTAGTGTAGTGAGCTTCTCGTAGTCGAAGATTACCTTAGTTACTATGTCCCCGTTAGGTAGTATAGCTAACTTATCGCTTGGTGTAATAACATATGTAAACGGCTTAGTACCCTCAGCTTGTACACTACCTATCTTAGTACCTGCAGGTGTATTCTCTTGTATAGTGAGTACTCCTACTGTTACATTCTTAGGTGGGTACACATTGTCTGTAATGTCATCAAGCACAATCACGGTTCTAGTGGTGTCTAGTACTCCGTTCTCATTCTTAGCTGTGATAGTTACAGGTATAGTAGGTTGGGTTTCATAGTCTAGTGGCACTTTAGTTGTGATGTTACCCTCTTTGTCGATGGCGAAGATAGAGGAAGGTTGAATAACCCATGTTACAAATGTACCATCAGTAACAGCCTTACCTATCTCTTGCCCTGCTGGTAGGTTCTCCTTACACTTAAGTGTAGTTACATCTATCTTAGTTGGTGGGATAATATCATCTGTCTTGTCATTAGTGATGAATAGTGTACCCTTAATTCTAGCTTGGCTTATATCATTCTTAGCTGTGATGACATAAGGTATCTCTTGTTGTTGCTCGTAATCGAACACAAATTTAGTCCGTACTATACCATCAGGGTCTACATATAGCTTGTCTGAAGGCTCTATGCTCCACTCTACTGGTGAACCATCTGCATGTACCATACCTACATTAGACCCAACAGGTCTGTTCTCCATTGTTTCCATAGCTGATTGAGTAATGGTCGTGATAGCCTTAGCCGCATCTGTACGGACAGCCATTGTCTGCTCAACCTTGCCATCTATTACTAACTCTACAATGTAGGGTGTATCGGGGGTCATGTTATCTACCAGCACATCTGCACTCTGTGAGTCGTACTGCCGTAAAATCTTGCCTTTTATCATGTGGCACTCCTTATAACTATTGTTGCATTAGGGTACAGTGTGTGGTTCCAAGTTACTATGAAGCTCTTAGCCTCCACAGTCTTAACACCTAGTGTGGCTGTGTTCACAAAGCCATCTATATTAAACTCGTGGTCTACACCTTTACCCGACAGCTTGTCTGTAATCTTCATGGTGTGTCTTCCCTCTAATAGAGTAGTACAGAATCTATTGGTTCCATCGGTTGTCTGTGCTTGCCCGTCTACCTCTATAATAACATTAGGACTTCCTTCCCATGTTACACAAGCCTTAAAGCCATTCTGATGCCATTGTATATTAACTATACCCATAAGCTTTAGGTCTAGCCAATCGAGGAACGACATAAACTTATCTTTATCATACTCTATTGATAGGTGATTGACTGCTAGTCCATGACCTATCATACCTCCTACCTGCTTGACCTCTGGAGCTAACAGTAGTTCCTCTACTGCTAGCTTATAGTCATTAGGTAGGCTTATATCACTTAGCTTAGGACACAGCTTAAACGAAGGGTCTTCGGTTGTTATCTCCCCGTCTTGTTGTCCAGCTAAGGCTGTATTTATCAATTTCATTTCTTACCTTTTAATATATTATATAGGATACCCTCCTGCCCCGTAGCATAGGCTATGAGTGCACCATAGATACCCATATCCACGGGTGGTGTTATCATGTGAAGGAATCGGTCTGCAATGAATAGCCCTACAGTGCCTACTGCCACTATAATGTGGAGCCTGCTTGTGCTATCCTCTACTTCTGCTACCTCCACATCTTCGTACTTAGTTGCTTTTACTTCTTTTTCCATTCATTGCCTTTATATATACATAGTATAGTATATTTGTTGTAACACCTCCAAGCGCAAATGAGGTTACCTTACTCATAGTAGTATCGCTAAATATCCCTATCAGTACAATACACATTGCCATATTTAGTATAGCTACCCCTGCTACTTTTCCGTTAAACCTCATCTTTTCCCTTCCTAATCAGCACCGACTTTATATGCCGTGCTACTTGTAGGTTGGCTATTGTGCCTAGGACAATAGAGAATAGGAATGTTTGAGTGCCATATAGATAGGATAATGTCGCCCAAAGCCTACCCCCTGCTATATCCCATGCTAAGGCTACTGTACTCCAAAGCATAAGAAGCTCTGCTAGTCCGACCCACATAACAACCGTTATGTGTTGCTTAATGTGTACCTTTGTTACTCCCGTAGCCTTAGGTGCTCTCATAATATCTTTATACCAGTAGTATAGTAGGTAGCTCATAGCTCCTACATAAGCTAATAGTATTAAGCCTAGTGTAAAAATCACCTCATTCATTGTTTCTCTCCTTTAGTATTGTGTACAGTCTATTAGGTGTAGGGTTTGAGGGCAACATACAACCCCCTGCCTTTAGTGCCTTAGCTACAAAGTTGCTACAAAATAGCCTATCTTTCCATGTTATGTTTGTCCTAGTGGGGGCAAGTATCGCCCCTAAATAGTCGTACTTTGTTTTAGCTTGTGTCTTCGTCAAAGCCCAAGCCATTACATCTTCTACCTCTTCGATAGGCGCTTCTAATATTGTCCAATGAGGGTTATACACTATGTTAGGTCTACTGGCTATCTTTGCAAAGCCCCATGCTTGGTGTATGCCTATCGTCCTATGTTGGTCGTACACTATCTCTACATGCGAATAGCCTTTTCTACCTGTTACAAGATTTATAAGCTTGTCCTGCCAGTCCCCGTGCTTTGCCTTGAAGAACGCTACCTTTATCATAGTATCTCCTCTATGGAAAGGTTGAGCCTATCATTATCATCTACTACTAAGCCTGTGTTATATACAGGGGCTTGTCGGAATGTATAGGTTTTGTTCTTATCCATGTATATAGTCCTAGCCATAACAGGAAAGGCTACATGTTTATATGTTGATGACACATATAAGTCTACACCTAAGCTAAGTCTTAATGCTTCGTCTTCTTTATACTCGTACATCAACCGTAGGAGCTTCGACTGTTTAGCCCATGCAGTACCTGAGAAGGTTACTCTATACATACCACTTCTAGGTGGTTGGAAAGCCTTCCATCGTCGCCCCATTATGCGTAGTACCTCATTGAAGGGATTTAATGAGGTATTCTTGTCTTTTAAGGTAACAGTTACTGTTAAATCGCCTAATCCTACATCTTGAGATACTACTATCTCACCTGTCCTATCATCTACAATAGTACCTGCACTGATAGTATCTACTTCCTTCCCTTCAGGTATGTCTAGCTTAAATCTATAACTCGATACTCCTTCGTATAGCTTAGCAACGGTCTTACCTCCATTAAAGGTAGTTACATCTCCTGTTACTTTAAAGAGTACTTCCTCGGCTATCCGTGAATCTGCTGGTATAAGCATTTCCATAACTCTTCCACCGATTATACATAGTGGCATACCTGCAGTTTCTGGTCTCGCATACTGCTGACCTTCAGGTTTTGTGTAGTATGTCCCGCTACTTCCCCCTCCACCTACTGTGAGTGAGCCTGAGTATGCTTCATTATGTTGTGTAGGTATTGCGTGTGTGTGCCTCTTATTGCTACTAGCTAGTATACTACCTACCTCTTCTGATATGCCTAATGCACCTGTTGCACCCAAGTATCTACCTCGCCAGTCAGGTAGGGTTATCTTTATACCCTTAACGACAAAGCCTTTTCTTGGGTGTAGCATTAAGTATTCGGCAAGTTTCGCATCTTCCACAGTTCTACCATTTATTTGGTAGGTAGCCTTACTATCATCAGGTTCTGTGTGTACTACCTGCCCAAGCTGAAAGTTGAAGTCTACCAACACTCCATGCTCAGGTGCAACCCAGAGCCCTGTACCTGCCTTGTCTGGTATATTTCGCAGGTCTTTCTTTTCATCTGGCGATAGCCTATCGTTCTTCTTGAAGATGTACCCTGTTTCCGTCGCTAATACAGTCCTATGCTCGTCATCTCGGGCATCTAAAGCCACCAAATCTGCAACAGTTGCGACAGGTTCGCCCCATCTACCCTCTGTTCCTCCTGAGAGCTTTACAACCTTTGTGTCTTGTCCTACATAGAATGTAGCTATTACCTCATCTGTGTCTGTATCCGTGCCTGTATAGTATAGTACTTTATCCACAAGCTTAGGTGCTAGTGTGTCTAAGTATGCCTGTACCTCTGCAGTAGTTGGTCGTTTAAGTATTTTAGCCTTCACATCTGTCATAGATATAAAAGCCTTATCTGTATCTACACCTACCCGTTGAACTCCTGTTGGTTTGGTTAGTGTAAACTTCTGCTTAGCTCTCACATTTATGTATGTGCCCTTGTAAGTTCCTGCTAATGCATTGCCTACTATAAATACTTGGTTCTGCTCTATATCCTCTGCCTCTGCCTCTGCCATAGTGGCGAAGAACCTTATAGGTCTATGTACAAGCTCCCACTCAGCAGGTGTAGTCTCAGGTGTGCTACCTTTTGGGGTGTTAGCCTTCAGTGCTTTGTAGATTCGCCCACCTGCACCTAGCACATAGTGTACTTGCCCGGCTCCTGAGCCATAGTTTGTCTCTTCAAGGTCAAAGAGTTGGAGTGTGTACTTACGCTCTATCTCTCGTATCTCGTCGTGCAGTTGCTTGGGTGTGTTTATCTTAGGTAGTGTCTCAGTACCTTTAACTATGTCCCCTAGCTTAGATTGGTTAGCTACTAGTAGTTTATATAAGTTCTCGCCTGAGATAGTACCCTGTGCCTTACTAGCCTTGTCTATCGCTTGTACTGTCGTCAATGCGACTATATCTACATCGTCCTTACATAAGAATAGTCGCCACTTTCCGTTTAGATACCAATACTTACCCCAGCCTTGCTTAACTGATGGGTCTGCTGAGGCGTCCTCTACTATGCATACGGTATGCTCGTCGGCTACTGATGGTAGGTCTGCGAGTGTTGCCACATACAGCTGGTCTGGTTGTTTATCTAGTAGTGCCTTAAGCTTGACTAATGCGTCCTGCACATTGTCAGCTCCTAGCTTTGATATTAGGTCGTCATACTTGATGTTATTAGCTATGAGGTCTAATACATCTACCTTACCACCCTTGACTATGAGAGCCTTACCATCATGTCCCGTGAAGGTGTTGATAGTATCTGGAAGGTTTAAGAATGTAAAATCTTTGATATAAAGCTTTTTATCTATCTCTTCATCTGTTAATACCTTATTATCATCATATACTTTCTTATTTGCCTTAATATCGGCTGTATTCTTCAATATATCGGTATGATTGATATTAATGTCTTTTTTGTTGTTGATAACTTTGGTATCTAAGTCTTTTATATCATCTTTATTGATCTGTATTTGGCTTGTATTGATCTTTATGTTATCTGTATTTACTTTCACCTTATTACTGTTATCTATCGCTCTATCGTTTGTGATCTTTAGATTATCAGTATTAGTTTTGATGTTTGCAAGGTTTTTAGTTACAGCCTTACTTATATCTGCTATCTCTTCATCTGATTCACTTGCACCCTTGAATAGGTGGTCAAGAGCCTTCTTTACAGTACAAGGTGTGCATACTGCATTGAATAACGCACTATCAGGTGTATAGGGTATAGTGTTGGCATTGAGTACAAAGGTTTCTACCTTACCAGCCTTAGTTACATATAGCAACTCCTCGTGGTGTGTAGTTAGGTCGTCCTGCACATCTTTAAGCTCCCCTATCTTGTCTATGAAGTCTGTATCTGCTATCTGCCCTAGTAGGACATTAAGTACAGAGAGTGCCTCTTTGATAGTTGAGTTAGGTGGTATGATTCTGACGGGTAAGTGAGTGTCCTTATCTACATGCTCTTGTAGAGTGCCTAGATGAGGTTTAATAGATGTAGGGTCGTCAGTCTTAATGTTAGATGCTCCTACCACTCCATTCAAGCTCATGATGTAAGCATACAGCATGTTAGATAGTCTAGCACTCGCTGACTTCTGAGCGTCTGAGTCTGTTACTGTCTGTACTACCTCTCTCTGACCTACCTTAGGCGGCGTAGGTAGTACTAGTGTTATTGTTTTAGCTGTATCTCTGAACTCAAACTTAGGTTGAATACATGAGTTACAGTACTCTACTGTCCAAGTGTAGTCTTGTAGCTTCTTAGCTACCTCTCCACCTTTGGCATTAGCCTTAGCTAGGTCTGCTACTATGATACCTAAAGTCTTTCTCTCTTCCGATAGTTGGTCGAGGATAGGCTTGAGGCACTCGTTGCAGTACTTAGTCATGCTGTTGAGTGTAACCCTTGCTTTGTAGTTCACTTTGTTCTGTACTGTCAATAGGTACTGAACCTGAGCTTCAAAGTTCTTTAGAGCCTTTAGTTCACTCATTACGCTGTCTATGTCGTCTATCCTATGGGATAATAGCTGTACTTCAGATATATGCTTTGCTAGTTTCTCGATCTCTGGTATGCTGTGAGTTAGTGTGATGATCTTAGGCATAGACAGCTTGACATCGTTTAGTGCCTTCGCTGCTTTGTCTAAGTCTGACACTACCCCACCTGTAATAGTCTTATCAATAGCATCGAGTACCTCGTGGATACTTCTGGTGCTATCATAAGGTATTGCATTAGAGTCTATCTTATTCTTCTGTACAACCTTGCCCCCATAGAGCTTAACATCTACTGTGCCTGAGCCTAGTAGTAGATCTTCTACTCCTATGACTGCGGGTGATGTATCTTCCATATGGTGTCCTTATTTGTTATTGTGTAGTGATCGTAGACCAGTTATGACGCATACCTACCTGCGACTTCCTAGCCTCGTACATTGTGAGATATACTTTAGAGAGGTTAAGGGCTTCATTATGTAGGTTACCCATTAGCACTCGTTGTGCCGTACCCCATCTAAGTAAGTATCTAAGCTCTCTATCTTCTATCTCTGTTGTGTACTCGTACTCATCTGGTAAGTATAGGTACTTGAACTTGAAGATAGCTAGATCTAGCTGAGTGTGTATTAGAGCAGGGTTAAATCCCTCTAATAAGCCCTGCGATATTAAGGCATCTGTAACATCTGATGGGAGGGCTTCTCCACCTCTACTCTTAACATATGTACTTACCTCTGTCTCTGTGAGAGCCTCTTCCAAGGTTATCCCCCATTGATTGGCGTGTAGAGTGAGAGGTGCAACCTGCGTCTCCCCATAGGGTACAACCTCAGTGCTGTCGTCTAGTCCTATGAAGTCCTTTGGCACGCGTAGCTGCTTGTTGTATGCTTCTACGAGGGTATAGCCTTCTTTACGGAAGAACTTAGTCGTCTTAGCTATATCCATGGCTGTTTCATTCAACATGTCTAGGATAAAAGCCTTCTCATACTTATAGCTTTGGTAGTCGGTTCCGACCTCTAGGTTCGGGTCTATGCCGTCGCCTATCACGGGTCTTATATATCCGTCTATTAACTTTTCGATAGTCATGGTATGTCCTTAATATCGCAAGGCACTGTATAAGTGCCCCACTCTAGTTCTTTGGAGATCTATACACTATCTTAAATAATGCACTGCTATTCTCAAAGTGTCGTATGTCCTCACCTGCTATGAGTACTAAATCCTCATGCTTTACCTTTATGTACCTATGGTTAGCCCATAGGTTTATAGATGGTACATCAGGTGCAGTTACCTGAATCACAGCTAAATCCACAGCCGAGAGTGTTATCTGCTCGACCAGTGCTTTAAGCTCTGTTAGGCTCATATGCTCTGCTTGTTGTTGTACCATTTCAGGTACGGCAGGTGTAGCTTTAGGTGCTTGTTTGTCCTTTGCCATAACTAGCCCCCTATCTTGAAGGGTGGTTAGTTGTGTAGTCCAATCTATCGAACTCTACTAAGATCGCCACTTCCCCTGAAATAGCCTTAGTATCATCGATACCTGTAACCTTAGCGATCAAGTACTGACCGTCCATTGGTACATATGTATCACAGTCATGTTTAGTAACTACTGTACCTGCATTCGCTGCACAGTTGAAAGCCCCTACTGCTAGTGCTGGTGCGTTCTTAAAGCCTACATCTATTTTCACACCTTGTGTGAACTTAGTAAGTACTACTGCTGTACCCGATCTTATGATTGAGTTACCTCTAATAAAGCCTACTATGTACTCCCCGTTCTGTAAGCTTCCAGACTTACCGTATGAAGCGTTCGGAAGATCACCCCATAGTCTGAACTGTGCTGATTGTCGGATAGTGCCAACGCCTCTGTCTATGATTCTACTTATGTCAGGGTATGTTGTACCCTCTACCACAGTCTTATCATGTGGAATGTCATATGCTAGTGTGTCTTGTTTTCTCATTGTTTATCCTTATACTGAAAAGTAGATGTTTAATAGACCTAAGTCATAGTCAGCCATCTTTCTCATTGCGTAGTCGCCATTGTGTGCGAATAGTCTTGTTCTCTTAGCGTGGAAGTAGTAGTGTACTGCTGCCTCATGGTGTTGCTCGTGGTTGGAGGGTACAACTGTAAAAGGCTTAACTGGTGATAGGCTTGAGTGTGCAATCATTGCTCCTGCTCCTAATACCACTGCTGGTGCTACCATAGCTCCCTTCTTGTACTCCCAGCCTTTCTCGCCGGTCCATAGTCCTGTGTCTTTGTTGTATAGTCTAGCTCCTGGTCTCTCAACGCTTGAAGCCATCATCTCTCCTGCTGATTGTGTAGTACCTTGGAACGATGGTAGGTATTTTAAGTTTATGTTTTTAAACTCGATGATCTCCCCTGATAACAGTGGGTTTCTACCACCTCTGTAATTCACTTGTTGTAAAGCTCTCCATGCAGGGTCTTTGTCTAGTGACTGTACACCTTCCCATGGAATACCTAAGTCGATAGTCATCTTCTCTGTACCATCGTCCTCTGATCTCCAATCTTTCATTGCAGGTCTGTCACCGTTAGATACTTCATACTTGTCTGTTAGTGGATTGTACTTAAGAGTGTTCCTACCCGTGTGTACAGCCTCACTTATCTTCTCTAGTAAGTCTACTGTAATACCATCTGCAGTCGTTAGGTTGTTGATGTCTGCTACATCTCTTGGTGTGATGATGTGTGAAGGCTTATCCTCTTTAACATAGCCTAGTGCCACATCAAACTTAGCTTGATCAACAATGTTATTTCTGTTGTTAAATAAGATCGTTCTGTGCTTGTTAAGTCTAGTTAAGTCCGTAGCATTGATCA